>JAECUM010093989.1:0-77627 GCA_016617855.1 Megalonaias nervosa | reverse complement strand
GTTTGCCAAAGTGATGTTAAATTGCTTGTGGGGCAAAATGGCACAACGACCGTGTTTACCCAAGACGGAGTATTTGACAGAACCTTCCCGCTACTTCCAGATGATTCACGACAAAACGAAATACATGAAACACGTGGACGTCCTTCATGAGGACTTGATCTTAGTCAATTACGAAGAAGAACTGGACTTTGAAGAAGCCGACGAATTTGGAAATGTCATCATTACGTGACAGCCCATGCTCGCTTAAAACTGTACGAAGCTTTAGAACTGTTAGGAGATCGTGTGCTGTATTTTGACACGGACAGTTGTATCTACATTGATCACCTGGGTTAACCTCACCCTGTCATCGAAGGAGACCGTTTTGGAGCCTGGACGGACGAGCATCAAGACAACAAGATTCTAAGTTTTGCAAATGGCGATCCCAAAAATTACGGCTACGAATACCGGGACAAACAAGGAGAAGTACAATTATCGCACCAGTCGAGTGGTGAACTTTGGCGTCTTGAAAGAAGCCTTGCAGTCTGGACAGGATGGAAATTTTAAAGTGACCACCCACGAACCGCACAAGATTGTACGTTTACCCACACACCAAATCGTTAGCCGGCCCTTGGAAAAAGTCTATCAAATCATGTACCAGAAGCGAGTTCGGCTTCCCAATCACTTCACTTTACCGTACGGTCACGACGATATTGGCCAGCATATAAAAAAGGACAACGTTCAAGACCGATAGTTCATTGTGACTACCATTGCCAAGCGAGAAAGATGAATCCTTTCAAACAGCAAGTTTCAAGCAAGAGCAAGCTCGAGTGCGATGCTGTGCCTTGCGATGGCAGGGATGCCGTACTCTATGACCTTAGCGATTCAGTACCACATCATGGAAATTTTGCTACGACTGTATCTACCATGGAAAGTGATGCTGTGCGTGTCAAACCTGATGGATGACCTTTTCACTTTACTGGTTTTCATGGTGGATGTCATCATTATGAAACCATGTGGCTACCACCCTACGGATGTCATGTAAAACTGAGCGAACTCCTGCATATTTCACCGTACCCTCATCGAAATGAACCTGTGAAAGACGAATATTCGTTCCCTGAGCGTTTGCCTGAATACTGCGACTTTGAAATTCGGATCCAAACCTTCCGAGGAAAATGGCCAAAATATCTGAGAGGACTTACCCCCGAAGAATTAGCTAGAGCTGAATTTATCTACTTGGGCGAAGGGGATAAAGTCAAGTGCTTCAGTTGTGGTGTGTCACTTCACGAGTGGGAGAAGAAAGATTGCGCTTACCTGGAACATGCTCGATGGTCTCCAAATTGTCACTACCTACCCCATGTAGAAAATAATATTTAAAGATTACCAAACGAATTGCAAGATAAGATCTACAAGGACATTTGGCAGGGACTTGCCAGAGCCAATTCTCAATTAGTGACTGTAGAACTTTTGTGTCGAGAAATTCACAAGAGGAAATTGACTAAAGTCAACAAACAAGTCCGATTTCTCTGGATCAAGGGTGCGTTCTTCCTACTATTTCGCTTTAGACCATTTACATTTGAAGATTTTATTGACATTCTTGACCGTTTCCTGGAATGGCAGTGGTCAGAAATTACTCACTACGTTCATTACTTTCGCTCTAGGAGAAGTGTTTGACTGACATGGTTATGGATACTTTAGAAGAGAACATTCGTGGTTTGCCTGTGGAACTGAGAGAACGCATTTACCGCGAGTTCGTCCAAATACAAGTGAAACGCAAACAACCATTGCATCCTTTACGTCACCGATGTTTGAACCACTGGTACCAAAATGCTATAAGAGGACTGATTCTGATGAAAGTGTTCCAGTGGTCAGACATTGATGAATCGCGTGAAATTCATAAATTTTTGGATGCCACTAATTCAACTTACAAGGTGATCCTAATACACCGAATTCCAACGGACGAGTTAGAGGATTGCAACAAATCTTTACAAGAACAATTCTTTCTAGTTCAAGAGGAAACTTCTGTGCGACGTGTGGTGTGTGAATTAGTGACTAAACTTTTTTGGTACGGTACTAAAATAAAATCGAGGCTGTTCAAAAAGTACACTTATTACCTTACACCAAAGAGGGTATAAAAACAGACTACTATGCCACGACCTTTATCATTCGTGATACTACAGATTCCGTGGAAGGAAATCAATGACACTATTCAAACAGTGGAGGATTACGATCGTCTATTACGAGAACTGTGTCCATTGAATTGGGGTCGACGTGTAGTGTGTATCTTAGTGACTTGCTTTCTGGGATTTCGTTTACCAGCCGATTCCTTGTGGACTCTTTACGAACAGTACATACCACTCCAAAAAGCATGAAAGTGGCCCCTTTAAATGTACACGAGAGACTCATTCTGCTCAAAACTTTGCGCTTTCATCTTGATACTTCTCAACCTCTACGGGAAAACAAGATTCGTCAACTTTTAGGCACTGAAGATGTGTACGACGACGTGTGTGTAGCTTGTGACTTGCACCCTCACTGGAAAGATGTACATGACTGGAAAAGTTGGGAGTTTGAGGCATGGACAAAAGAAGTGGCACACTATGCCCAAGATTTGTAATCCTAAAAAATTTAAACGTTCAGTGAAAAAAGTGACTTTTAAACCAGTGTTAGTGACAGTGCCAGAAGAAGAAGTCGTGACCGAGGAAAACCACTCTCTTCAGGACAGGACAGTGATCGACATCCCCGAAAGGCCATTCCGGGAGGACTCTTGTGTGACTGTGTGAAGGAGTGTAGAGACTCTAAGATCATTACACACTACCCCTACGATTTCACCTCTTGATCACCACAAATGTTGTACAGAGACTTGTTCATATTACACTATGATCGTTTTGATGTGTCTTTTATTCATGTACTTAACCATTTGGCTTTTATGTATTTTTGTCTTTCGTGTTGTTCACAATTAAAGATGACAATAAACGTGTCCTGAAAAAAGTATAAAAACTCTCGTCTTATCTGCCCTCGTTTCAAAAGTGACATTTGTTACACTACTATGGCAACCTCTACTGTCTCTACTCCCTCTTCCTCCACTGTCAAAGTCATTGACGAACACTTAAGTCGGACTAGTTGGGAGGCCTTGTATCTTCGCCATCCCTTTAACATGCTCATTGCCGGACCTAGCGGTTCAGGCAAAACCGAATTTGTCAAACGTTTGATCGAACATAAACATCATTTGATCGATCGTCCACCTCAACGAATCGTGTGGTGTTACAAAGAGTGGCAATCGGCGTACAGCCTTCTGCGAGAAAGTCAAGGCGGTTGCATCGTCTTTGTGGAAGGCATTCCTGGCGAAGACGACTGGATCATGTTTGACCCTAGTCAAACTCATTTGGTTATTTTTGACGACATGTTAAGAGAAGACGAAGAAGAAATTAAACTCTGGTTTACGCGTAAAGGGCATCATCGTAATGCCAGTGTCATTTCCATTACCCAAAATTTGTTTCAACAAAGTAAAGCCCATCGCACCATCAGTCTCAATGGTCATTACGTGGTGTTGTTTAAAAGCCCTAGAGATAAATCGCAAGTACAAGTGTTAGCCAAACAGTTTGGAACGCCTTGGCTGACAAATGCGTACGACGATGCCACTCAAACCCCACACGCTTATTTACTCGTGGATTTAAAACCCACTACTCCCGATTATTTGCGATTTCGTACCCATCTGTTTCACCACTGCTGCCAAGACGGAGGGCCTGTCGTGTACACGTCCCCTTCGTCGACTTAATAACAATCACCAAAGAAGTCTATAGAAACCTCGGTCACTTTGGCTTTGTCTCACACATCGTCAACATGACGTCCCTTCAGTCTCATCTTCCCATCAAATTGATTCGTGCCTTGTACGGTATCAGTCGCGAAAGAAATCCACAAATACGTGCTCGTGTCTTAGAAGCTAGTCTCAAAGAAGTCTTACGATGGTTTGCGGTGACAGCACATCAATTACTGCAAGGCATCATTCAGATTCCACATCAAACCAAACGTTTTTTTGAGAGAAACAAAGTCGCCTGGACGCAGCTAGCCGATCCTCGCATCGACACTCAAACCAAAAAGCAAATCATTTTGAAACCTGGAGGTAGCGGTTCTCTAGGAGGTGTCATCATTCGTTCCCTCTTAAAATGGGATCCTAATGCTCCCAAAGTCGTCCCCAAGAAAAAAACCACACCCAAACGTACCCAGAAGAAAAAGAAAAAGAGCAACGGTGTCAAGACCAGGTCACAGCCTCAGAAAAAGAAAAAGAAGAGTCCACAGAAAACAGTTTCTACCCGCAAAAGAGCGTCTCCAAAAACTTCTCGTCCAGCGGTGACACCCTCTTCCTCTTTAGCGACAGTGGACGCTGCTCACAAAGTACCTGCCCCCAAAATCAAAGTCCAAAAGAGAACGGGTGTGTTACAGAGTTTACTGGATTTGTCCAAGCAAGAACTGTCCCGATTTAGTTCGTTGCGAACTCCTCCACGCCGTATGTTGCCTGTCATCAAGTTGATACGACGTAAAGACAATCAGTGGCGTCGCATTCCAATATAAAAAGGACCCGAGGCAAACCATAGGGATCAGTGTTTTGTGATATTCAACGCCCAAAGATGTCCCCTCCAAGACGTGCACACCGTCACCATCGTCGTTCTTCTGTCCAAAAAGGAAACGGAAAAGGAAAAGGAAAATGGAAAGGAATGCCACCTCGTTTAGCCAAACATTGTGACATGTTATCCGTCCTGTCCAAAGCTCCTCCATCCATGAGAAAAAAACTCATTCAAACTACCTCCAAAGACGTCATTGATACCGTGTGAGAATGTTGTCTGAATGTCTTGAAAGGCACAATACCTTTGTCTAAACACCAGAAAGAATGCTTAGCCAAACATCGACACGTTCTTTGCCAAATGGTCCAAAAGAAAATACCCACTGGTCAAAAGAAAAAGATGTTGGTGCAACGCGGAGGAATTTTACCCTTTTTGCCCATGTTGCTGAAAGCATTAATGTGAACAATAGGAGGACCCTTGCTGGAAGGAGCATTTGGAAACATCCTGGGAGGATGAAGAGAAAAAGGTCCAAGACGATGAAAGGGACCTTTGGAGTCAAAAGATCTCAGACGTGATCCTTGAAATCCGAAGGAGGGACGAAAACTGGCTTTAGTGCCTTACAAACGATGGATGGAATACCATCGTTGGCAAGAACAACGAACCCCTCATTTACCTCCCAATACTCATTTGACCGAAATGTCCCAGTTACAACACGAATTGCAATCGTTGATGGATCTCAGCGATTTGTCAGAAACGGAAAAATCGCAACGGTACGGTCAGTTGTTGCAACGACTGCAACTCTTTCACTAGAAAGCTTTAGATGAAACAGCTCTACCCACTCTAAAAGATTTTAAGACTCTGATGAAAAGTCCATCACCACCACCCCCAGCGGTCAAGACAGACGCAACCCACGGATGCCTGAGGAAGAAGAGGCACGAGAAGTCTTTCAAACACAGTCAGAAGCTCCTATCCCTAGTAAGATTGCAGCGTCATTGTTGACCCCTTCCCCTACACCCCAACGAGAAGAACTTAAAGCTTGGGTTAAAAAGATGATATCCACTCCTCCTTCGACAGAAGTGAAAAAGAAAGAAGGGAAACCAGAAGTGAAAAACGAAAAGTAGACCAAAGCCATTCCATTACCACCACCACCACCACCACCACTACCTTCAACTTCTACATCCGTGGCACATCGGACACGTAAAACCATTTCTAAACCACCCCCTCGTCCCATTCAGAGTAGCATCAGTGAAGAGTGGATCACTTATTCAAAAACGGAGAAGGTGTTAGCCAGCATTTACTACGATCCAGTCCATCCCGCAGGTTACGGAGGAGTTCAGAAATTGTATCGTGCTGCCAAAACTCGACTGAAAAGTATCCGTTTACTTCATGTGCAACGATGGTTACAAGAACAAGCCACGTAAACCTTACACAAACCCATTCGACGAAAATTTTCCAGAAGTCGCACCCAAGTGGAGGGTATCGATCATCAATGGCAAGCCGATTTAGCCGATGTCTCTCATTTCGCCACCTACAATCATGGCTACAAATATTTGTTTTGTGTCATCGACGTCTTTTCCAAATTTGCTTGGGTCGTACCATTGACTTCCAAATCGAGCAGTGAGTTAGTGCGAGCCCTCAAACTGGTGTTGAAACAAAGCGGTCGTCACCCTCTTCGATGGCAAATTAACAAAGGCACCGAATTTCTGAACCAAGCTTTCCAAAAAGAATTGAAGAAACGTGACATTCATTTTTTCACCACCGAGAATCCCGACACCAAAGCCAACATCGTGGAACATTTTCAACGCACCTTGAAAGAACGCACGTGGAAATATTTTACGCATCAACACACTCTCAAGTACATCGACGTCTTGCCACACCTCGTCCAATCGTACAACCAATCTAACCATCGGAGCATTGGGCGTGCCCCCCAAGAAGTGACTGCTGACAACGAAGTGGCCGTCTTCGAGCGTCTCTTTGGTACGTCCCCAACTGTGACTGTTCCCAAGAAAGGTGGAGTGTTGGCATCAGGAGATTGGGTGCGCATTGGCAAAACCAAACGCACTTTCGACAAAGGTTACTTACCCAACTGGACCAGTGAATTGTTTCGTGTCACTGAACGAGTGCGTGGCCGTTATCCTCCTGTCTATAAATTGGAAGATATGAACGGGGAAGTGTTAAAAGGAACGTTTCACTTGCCCGAGTTACAACGTGTGACCAAAAAAGAAGACGACGTGTACGAGATAGAAAGCATTCTCGATCGAAGAACTCGTAAAGTGAGAAAACGACGTGTCAAAGAAGTCAAAGTACATTGGAAAGGATATCCTCCCAGTTTTGACTCTTGGATCGACGCTTCGTAACTCATCGACTATAAAAGGAAGTGACCATCTTGCCCTTCAACACAGCCTCAGCTACTGCAGTGACCACTCCTTCCCCCAGTTCTTCTCTGCAAGATCTACAATAGCAACCCTGTGGTGTGGAGAACGTGTGCCTAAAACGCAAATCGTCTTTTTCTGCCAAATCTTTGTGGTGTATTGTGTCATCGATACTGCCATTGCCAATTTGAGTTTGCAACAAGGAGACAAACAATTGTGGACCATTTTACTTGCAGTTGCATTGGTTACCTTCTTCCCAATCCGTGTCTGAAATATTCCTCGAACGGAAACAACAACGGGAGTCTTGTGTCCAACGTTAGTCCCCCTTCCAACAGTCACCCTAACCATCCTCTTTTAGACACTCCTCAGACTTCCAGTGACTCCTCGGACACTAGAACTCTGGAATTATGAACAACCAATTTTACTTAACGTTACCCAGTGACAGTTCCATGGAGGTGTTTCCCAATAACACTTTGTGCTTTTTTCTCGGCCAGATTAACTGAAGCCATCCAATTGGATCACGAATCCCATTGGGAAGTGGCTTTGGTGGAAATGATTCACCCTACACAAATCAAAAACATCGTCGAAAATGAAAACACTTTTACGGTAGAAGTTTATGACGAACAAGTGCAACAAGCCATGGATGAACGCGCCAGTGTAGCTGACTTTATGAAATTACAAGACCCCAAAACTGAACGAACCACTTATCTGTTGAAAATTCCTGCGGGCTATTATTTTAGTGGTCAACATTTGGTGAACGTCATTGCTGACAGGTTCAATTTCATGTTTGGTAAAGCCTTGGAGAAAGCCAGAAGAAGTGTCACGATCGAGTTCCACAAAATAGCTCGTCGCCTAATGATGAAATTTTCAGAGGACAAAGTATTGGCCATTACATTTTGTCCTGAATTGTATGACATTTTGGGTGGAGACACGAAGTTGATCAAGATGAAAAACGAAATACCAGCCATGACCAGTAACTTGGATTTTGCGAAATATTTTCGATTCACTGTAGAAATGAACCAAGGACTGAATTTGATATTTGTGTATTCCGATGTGGTGGAGTACAACGTGGTGGGACACACCTTCGTACCGTTACTGCGAGTCATTCCTTTCAAAGTGGATTCTGCCACGGCTGCTGACGAGGATGGTGGAAAAACCTATCATGTTCACCGCAAATTTGTACATCCTCACTATTTACCCGTCAGTAAGTCGTATTTCGACACTGTCAACATTACTATAAAAGGAGATCTGGGACAAAATTTTCCATTCACCCAAGGGAATGTCACAGTGAAATTCCATTTTCGAAAACGATTACTCTAACCCTTTGACAATCATGTATCCTGTGTACCAAGGAGTCGCTCGACAGCGAGGACATGGCTTAGGTGATATGCTCAAATCAGCCTTTCGCAAAGTGGTTCCCGTTTTGAAACCGATGGTGACACGCGAATTGCACGCCTTTAAAGATGCCGGGTTGACGCACGGCGAAGAATTTCTCCAAAATGTCATCATTGACAAACAAAACCCCAAAGAAGCTTTCTTGAGAGCTGGCAAAAATGTCTTGCTTCAAAAGGTTAAAGACATTTTGGGCCGGCGAGAAACTCCTATAAATGTCCTGGGCGATGCCGTGTCAGGCATTCCTGCTTCCCTAACGCCACAGCAAGGACAAGGCAGAAAAAAACGACGAAAACACCCCTTGAGAGGATTTCACGCCCCTAGAGCTAGAAAGACTAAGAAAAGAAAAACTGTCCGAGAGTTAGACGTTTCTGATTATTACAAAAAGAAAATGATGCACCGAGAGTCTTATGCTTGTTCCAAGTCGGAACTGGATCTGTTTGCCATGCCATCCACCATCATGACGATGCAAGAATCCCAATGGGTCGAATTTTATCCTGTCTCCTCTTTGACGGATTCAGCTCCCATCTTGTTTGAGATCAAAGAACAACCCGAAGATTACATCGATCTGAATAGCAGTTACTTGTATCTGAAACTGAAAGTGATCAAAACCGACAACACCAATCCGGGTGCCGATGCCAGAGTAGCTCTCGTCAACAATTTCATGCATTCCTTGTTCAGCGAAGTGGATTTGTACTTGAATAACAAACTGGTCAGCAGCAGTATGGATACTTACCCTTACCGAACATACCTAGAAAATCTCTTGACGTACGGAAAAGAGGCCCAGAACACTCATCTGGATGCTTGCGTGGTATGGAAACCTGACACCGCAGGTGAAGACACGTTTAACGACACAGCCCTGACAACCGATGACAATCCTCACAATGTGGGTTTTAACAACCGTCGAAGGAAAATCCTGCAAGCTCGTAGCTTAGAATTGATGGATCTCTTGCATTTGGACATGTGGTTGCAAGACAAGTATTTGCTGAATGGAGTGGATATTCGCCTGAGACTCAATCGCAGTAGTGTCCCTTTCCATTTGATGGCTCATGCCAACGAATACAAAACAATCATCCAAGAAGCCAGACTTTACGTGCGTCACGTAGAAGTGTTCCCTAAAGCGGGAAACCACATCAGTCAAACATTGATTGAGCAGATCGACCGCCAAGTATCCGATGCGACGTGTAAAGGTGATAACGTTCACCATTGCTGCTGGACTCCGATCCAAGATCGAAGATCATCTGTTCCATGGACAGTTACCCAAACGTTTAATCGTTGGCATCGTCAGTAATGCAGCCCTCAACGGAGCCCACGATCAAAATCCTTTCCAGTTTAAGCACTACAGAGTGTCCAAGATTGAAGTCAGTCGCGATGGCAAGACCTTGTGTACCAGACCCTTCGAACCTAACTTTGCCCAGAAGAATTACTTGAGATCGTACTTGTCCCTGTACGAAGCTACCGGACTTGGAACCAACACCAGTCACGGTATTTCGTACGAAGATTATGTCGGAGGTTACACTTTGTGGGCCTTTGATTTCACTCCAGACCAAGGCAGCGATGAGGGACATTTCCACCTATAAAATCTGGTCAATTACGTGTGGAACTTCAGTTTGCAGAAGCTCTCACCGAGACGGTCAAAGTCATCTTGTATGCCGAATTCGTTAATACCATAGAAATCAACAGTTTGAGAGAAGTCATTCTAGACTATTAAAAACAATGGAAGACTCCTATCCCTCATTGAACGATAGAGAATCTTTGGGCATGGAATGGGAGGATAGCGTGAAAACAGAACCCAAAGACCAAGACAAAGAGGACGAGGTAGTAGTCACGTCCAGATAGCCAGAACAAGAACAACATTTAGTGTCCTGTTTTCCTAAACACCTGGCGGATACAATTACGGAATTGAGTAAGAAATATTGTTATGCATGTCAAAACGATCATCCCAGTCAAATTCAACACGATAAATGTATGATGATGAGACAAGACGAAAAATTGGACGAGTATCTGGACGACGCTTAGAGTCTCTTCTCGGAAGAAGCAGTGTTGCATGAGTGGAATAAAGGCTTGCGTGATCATTCCTGCCCTCCATTGACTACTCTAGAGATCTATCGCATCGAAGCTCTTTTAGCCCAGAGTGCGGAGACAAGGCGAAAAAACGGCCTACTTGACAGCGTTTCAAACAAAAAGTCAGAATTGAATTGATGACTTATCATTACCTGTAAAAAAAAAAAAGCAACACAACAAAAAAAATGGATACCTGGGAATTTTATTACCTTTTGAACAATAGTTCGTATACTGCTTCTTGGAATCCTGTCGTGTGCGCTAAAGATGAACTACCTCATCGCAAACCTCAAGACCATCAAGCTTATGTCATCAACACGGATGAAAGTCATCTCCCAGGAACTCACTGGGTTGCCGTCTACTTCCCTCAAGAGGATCGCATGGAATATTTTGATTCGTATGGATTACCCCCTTTGGAAGACGATATCATTGACTTTATGAGAAGAAATGCCCAGACGACACGATTCAATAATGTGAAATTACAAGGCACAGATTCCATGGGGTGTGGACAATATTGTGTGTATTTTATTCATCAACGCAGTCTTGGATATCCCGTTAGAACATTTAGTGACTTATTTTGATCGTCACTCTTCTAGAAATGATGAGAAAGTAGATCGATGGTTTTGTGACCATTATGGCTATCTTTTGTCTTTAGCCAGGAAACGTGGTGTGCATCAATGGCCTCATGACTTCCATCAATGGAAATCTCACATGATTTCACAAAGTTGTCAACCTTGTCAAAAGTAATTTGTTTGATGTTATTGTTACTTGTTAATTGTTAGTAGTTGATTGTTGGCTGAATAAAAAATGTTGTGTTTTTGAAAAAATGTGTCTGTCGTTTGTTTTCAAAAAAAGACCGTGAATATATACTCTTTGACTTCTCTCTATCCCTCACTATGACATTCGCTATCATAGCGTTCCGACACTAAAACCTAGTAGGGATGTTTTCTATCGCGTCCGCGTTTGAACCATATAAAGCGGGTTGGTCTCCAGTCTGGCCATCCACTGTTGACTCGTCAACCTATGAACATGCCTTCCAGACTAGCCAAGCTGAACGAAGCTTACGTCAATTTACATCGTGTCAGGCTAAACCTGATACCTAAGCCTGAGGAGATAGAGAATGTCAGGATGTTAGCCATAGCCCAAGACCTGATAGAAGAGGTCTTCAGAGAGGAAATCAAGAAAGAACAAGAAGAATGGACAGAGATGTACAGATTTCAGAAGAAGAGAGAACAGAAACAACAACAGCAGCAGCAACAGCAGCAGCAGCAAGAACCAGACAGAGGTTTTGTCGACTGCCGTGTGGACACCAAAGAGTTCTCCTTCTCTTTCCGCAGAAGCAAGCCGTATCGTAGAGGAAAGCCTGCTGCCAGACGGGGACGCAATCTTAGACAGTAAAAAAAGATTGCCATCACTTCAAATCAACAAAAAAAAAAGCTCTTTTCAGGGCCACCCCAATACCATAGAAAAGACATGCTAATTCAAGTGCCAAAACAAATTTATGTGTTTGTGTTTTTAAAAAAATAGAAGTGTGTCAATAAGCACTTCGTTTCTTTTATCAGTAAAATATTCACCCTTCGTTTTCTCTGTCTTGTCGAATCGTGCATGTCTATGTTTGTAAGTAAAAAGTCAACGTGAGTGTTCTTTTAGGTCCGCGCGTTTGATGTCTTTTTTTTGTTATGGTAAGTTTTGGTGTTAGGGGATGTTTACCTTCACGTCCGTGCTTCAAGTATATAAAGCGAAGCGATGGTCAGTCTGGCTACCCACGTTGACGTAGCAACTGCAACGAAATGAGCAGAATAACGAAACTACTAGACTTCCAGATGCACCTGGAATATGCCAGGCGGTTGCTAGATGAGCTGGCTATGGAGGCTTTATCCGAAGAAGCCAGGCTTGAAGAGGAGGAGAAGAAAAAGAAAGAAGAGGAGAAGAGAGAGATCCTACTTCACCTCATGCTAAGACCTTTGTGTGAGGTCAAGCCTGAGGCGAGGACGCCTCCACAGACAGTAGCAGCACCACAACAAAGACAGACACAGCCTCTGCCACCAGTATCCCCAGAACCAAGAGCCGCTGTCCCCCAAAGAGAAACCTGGGAGGAGGAAGCATGGGAGGAATTGGAAAGACAGAGGCAAGAGTGGGAGCCTTGACGTCAGCATCATCATCCCAGGGTGTGGAATAGAAGAAGGAGGGAACAAGTGTTCACTATCCCTCAAACTGAGGAGTGGGATAGTGAAGCCAATCAACCTCCCTCTTCGCTCCCAACCACACGCATCAATTGGGAGCAGGACTGGAGCCGGCGATGCGTGTGTGGTGCCCACCCTGGGAGATGTCATCATTAACCAGGTGCATTTGGAGTTTTAAAAAAACCCAGCCCTTCTCAGGGTTAACCAGATCTTTAGAAAAGAGAGACTATTCAATTTGCCAATTTGTGTGAATGTGAAGTAGTGTGACTATAAACACTCACTTCTTTACTGATGTGTGTGTGTATGTGTGTGTGTGTGTGTTTGCAATCGCATTCGTTGGTGAGGATAGTATAGTGTGTATGTTTTATGCATTCTTGTTCGTTGGTGAGGATAGTAAATATGGTGTGTTTTATGCATTCACGTTCGTTGGTGTGGATAGTAAATAGGTGTGTGTTTTATGCTTTCTCATTCCTTAGTGAGGTTAGTAAATATGGTATGTTTTATGCTTTCTCATTCGTTGGTGTGGAAAGTAAATAGGTGTGTGTTTTATGCTTTCTCATTCGTTGGTAAGGATAATAAATATGGTATGTTTTATGCATTCTCGTCCGTTGGTGTGGATAGTAAATAGGTGTGTGTTTTATGCATTCTCGTCCGTTGGTGTGGATAGTAAATAATATGTGAAGTGAGTGTAAGGGATATTGTCGTTCACGTCCGTGCTTGAAGTATATAAAAGCATAGCGTTCGTCATTCGCGCCATTCAACGCTGAATATAAAAAATGGCTAGCAACAGGGAGAGAATGATAAGATTGCAGGAGGTGGTATACACACTAGGCATGGTGGAGGAGATACTACTTAGAATGCAACTAGGGTCTTATAGCCCGCACAGATTGGCTATGGAAATCAACAATTTAAAGAGAGGAAAGGAGATATTAAATGAGATGATTAGAATTGAAAAGGACGAAAAGGAAGATTTAGAAGACAAAAGAAGGATGAGGGAGTGGAACGAAAAAATAGAAAAGGAAGAAGAAAATGAAAAAAGGAAGAAACAGGAAAAGGAGGAGGAGAAGGAAAAACAGGAGGAGGAAAAGAATGAGAAGAAGAAAAAAAGTGTAGGACAGAAAATAAGAAGTTGGTGGAGGAATAGAAGAACTTAGAAGAAGACAAAGAAGAAAACCAAAGGCCCTTTTCAGGCCACTCCACTGCCTCGAAAAGATATTTATTCTTTCTTGCCTAAAAAATTTATTCGATTGTATAATTTATCTTTTAACTCACAAAAGCATTATTCTCTTATCTAAAATTTTTTAGTCAGTTGTATAATTTGGGTATAATATTATAATATCCACAAACACGTACGCGAATGATTCAAACTTTATACAGAAATGACACAGGTGGCATGACGTCACGGTACTTGCTACATTGTTGCAACTGTCCAGTACCGTGACGTCACCCTACCTGTTCCATTCCTCTTGTCGCTATACAAAATTCCCATTGTCCCTATACTATCCCAGGGTGATTTTTTGTCCCTATAAATCTTGTCCCCATACTATCCGTGTGTGTGTGTGTGTGTGTGTGTGTGTGTGTGTGTGTGTGTGTGTGTGTGTGTCTGTAATGTATTTTCCCATTGTCCCTATGCTATCCCACTACACTACTCACAACTACAATATTGCAATTGTCTCTGATCACTTTAGGTATCTGTGTATATCGCTGAGTGACATAAATTACGTCAGTATTTTTGTGTCTACCTCTGGAAAATGTCCGAGCTGGATTTGATTGTTTGTCCAGCATCACATCATAGTATACTACAAGATTAGTAATAAATCCATCTAGGTCATCCATAGATGGGGCTTCATCAATATCGGTAACAAAATCAATAATATCATTTCTGTCTTCATCCAGCAACTTTGCATTTTCATTAAAATCTTTAAGTACCTTATTACATCGCTGATCGTCTACGGATTGTGCCACTAAATACAACTTATCCCACTTGAGCCACCTCATTATCAGATTAAGCAATAATTGCGTCTTACCAGACTCAGATGGCCCAATTATAATTGCTCTGATAGAATTTGGTAGCGCTGGATGATGATTGACTGGCTCCTGCTTTCGTGTCGCTGAAAAGTCAATGATATCCATATTGTACAAATATAATAAATAATATGAATTTATATAGTGTTCGATGAAGAGCATCCACCCTCACAAGTGGATTAACAACAATAATAGCAAAAAATAAAAAGCGTGCACTTACAGGTAAGTGTATGAAATGTGGTACAAAAAAATACAAATTTATTTCGTCTCGTATGAAGACAGGCAGTGATATCGCTGCTTCGCTGGGAAAATGACCAGGAGCTCCATGAGCTAAATACCCTGGTAAGAAACATCTACCTGGATACAATTATTGTGGTCCTGGAACTCGACTTGATATCCGACTTGACGAACGAGACCAACCAAGACCTGGAGAGTATCCAATAAACGCAATTGATCAAGCATGCCATGTTCATGGTGTTGCTTATAAAAATAAATATTTACAACAACGACATGTTGCAGATGTGAAGTTGATTCATGCGTTAAATTCCATAAAAAATAAATCTCTCAGAGAAAAACATGCTAGCTTCCTAGTAAAATCTGTGATGACAGGTAAACTAGTACTAGGGGCCGGTAATTAATAAACCGATTATTATCATAATAATGGAATCGGTTTATTATAGCCCAAGAGGATATTGGAGGGGTAGAGCAGCGATTGTCACACGTTCTGTTGCTGCATATTGGTTACCACGACAGGCAATATGTCAAATTTATCTACCATCACCTAAAACAATTCAGCACGCACATTTTGACGTCGGCACTTCTAATGAAGTTCATCAAGCAGATTTTGTCTTTGCCACACGATACCATTAAAATTGGTAGACGTCAATCACACACATACAAATACGCGTTAACTGTCGTTGACGTTGCAAGTAGACATAAAGAAGCAGAACCACTATCAGCAAAGACAGCAACTGAAGTTGCATCTGCGTTTGAACGAATTTATCAACGAGGACCCTTGCGATGGCCACAGCTATTACAGGCTGATCCTGGCAAAGAATTTCTTGGTGCAGTATCATCTCTGATGAAAAATAACATAACGTCAAAATCAGACGAGAACACACCGCAATTCATCGTGATCAGGCAATCGTTGAACGATTTAATCGAACACTTGCTGAGCGGTTATTTGGATACCAGTATGCGAAGGAAATAATCCAGGAAGACGGGAGATCTTGTGAATGGGTTGCAAGATTACCAAGTGTGATAGCTGCGTTAAATAATGAAATTACTCGTGCAACAGCCATGAAACCCATTAATGCAATCACAAAGGAGCATATACCAATACAACGACATGACTTCTCAAAACAACCAGTACTAGGTTATGTGACTGTAAGATATTTATATGAATCTTGTGAACTTGAAGGTGGTAAAAAAAGAGGAACTGATCCTATTTGGAGTGTGACCACACATAAAATTTTCAGCGTGGTAGGATCCACGAAGAGACCTGCAATCTACAGACTAGATTCAACTGCTCCTCAGCGTGGATTTGTACGTGAACAATTACAATTAATTCCTGAGGATACACAGTTACCACTGCGTTCACTTTTATGAAAGCAGGACACCAACACCCCTACGTAGATAACACTCAAGACGGGTCAACATCACATTTTCGCGTGTGTGACCAAGGCTACTATTAATTGTATCCACGGTAAACTGTCTTGGATTATTATTCGAATAATGCCACAACATTAATGCGTTACAGCTCGCACAATGATTATTCTGTCGTTGTTTCAGTGTCATAATAAATTCAGCATCGAGATCAAAGTCGCGTTTATTTTTTTTTTGTTACATTGCTTATAACCAGATAATTTTTCCTTGACAACTTGGGTTATTAACTACATCATCGGTGTCGGTAAAGTCTATGATAACCCTCCACAGCTGAGATATTCTTCTGATTCGAGACACTGCGAGATAAACTAAATTTGACCATTCGATCGATCATCAATAATTCAAATATTTGTATCAGAAATAGTTAATCCTTGTGACGAATTGAATCGTTATAGCGTATCCTAGTGTCCATGGAGTTTTGTCCGTTGTTAACGCGCTCTCAACAGTACTGACAGGAACTAAAACAATATCATTTAGTACAAGAATTTGTTTCTCCCTTCACTCTGTCAAGGTTCCAGGAATATCAACTTCAATATTCCGTCGTCGCGTATCTGCTGGGCGATAACACAATGGTACAGGTAGATTTGAAAATTTTTCTTTATGTAACAGAAATAATTATTTTTGAAGTGTATCACAAACTATCTTTCTACTTGCAACTATCAAATCAGCAGGCCTCCACAAATTCCAAAAATCATTCATAGGAGTTTCTGGAATTACCTTATGCATTATCTCACACTGCATTTTATCTGGCTGCAGTCTGATTAACTTTTTAAATTCTTTCAGTGGTTCATCAATAGCTCTATGATTATCAGTTATTTCCTCGTAATAGTCTACAAACGTTTTTAACCATTCATGCAGAGACTGTCCAACAAAAGGCGGCGGTTGACCATGATCACACACATTATCACAGCAGTATTTTTCGTCAATAACCGATCAAGAAACATTTTTAATACTTCCAGCGATACCGTACAAATTTCATCCCAAATAATAATCTTAGGAATATGTTTTTCACCCACTGGCTCAGGAGTCCATGCGTCTCCGCACTATCTGAAGAAACTATGATAAGTCTGAGATTTTACTCCACGTTCATTCATTTCTCTGGCGAGTCTATGTGTAGGTGTCAAAAGAATCACATCTGAACAGTTGTTCAGGAATAATTCAATCGCACGTGTTGTTTTACCAGAACCACCACACCCATTAAGACAAACGGTTTTATGTCTGACCACAGGATCATATACCGATGGTGCTGATGATTTTAATACTTGATTATTATTCTTGTAGTATGTCCCCCTAATTTCAAGGTCTGCAGATTCAAAATAACTAAATATATTTTCTCGTTTTATTCTCCATTCGTCCCATGATGCATCAGCGCCAAGTAATTGTTTTAACAAATCCGTATATTTTTTATTTATATAAAATGAATCTGTGGCAACCCTAAGCGCGGTATCACGAAATCTGTTTATCATCGATAATAAGTTTATCGAAACGTATGCGAGAATCGAAGATCTTAAATGAGTAAACTGCGGTGACTCACCATCAACATAGCTCACAACTGTACCTAATTTAGTGCCGTCTGATAAATAAGCATTACTTCGACTTATAAATGTACCTTTCTCCGTTGTATCAGCAATTATAAAATCGAGCTCAGCATCGTCCATAATTAATCTTGTATAATGTCGTTTATGATCACATGAACTACCCTGAGTAAACTTACCGATTATTTTTCTGCCGAGATCTTTTGCAACTTTATTTTCATAATCAATCATATCAGGATTTTCATCATCAGAATATTTCTTTTGTTGTGGCAACCAAACTTGTTTCTGCGGACGATATGATATAACTGCTTCATTTACTTTCAACGATATAAATAATTTTACATCAAGCATGTATCGTAATAAAACTATTGGAGCCCAATATTTTTTTTCTGAAAAATGTCTTCCAAACCATGCATAAACAATCGGATGAAGGTTTCTCGGTGCAAATTCAAATGACTTAATACAGGCAAATCCAGTCAGGTCAAAATCTGGTAAGGGTCCATTTATCGCAACTCTGGTCATCTCGTGTGTTGGATGTCCAAATCTCTTAAAATACTCATAACACTCTCCGTATCCATGAAAACTTCCAGGATAACATGCTACCATATCAACTGAAATAACATCCTTACAATCGTATTTAGTATTCCACAATCCGCCGTGTCCGTATTCGATGCAACTATGTTGAATATCTTCAAGAAATTCCAGTCGTGTCTGTTTCCATGAATTTTTCTCCTGAGCAAAGTGAGCAGCAACTGATGGAACAGTAAAACAATTACTCAGTAATTGTTCAGCATCATTAGTAGATTTTTCATTTCCTCGTGGAGAGATTCTACACGATAACTGTCTCCATTAGCTGTTACAAACTGATCATAGTTTACGGATTCTTAACTTTGAAATAACCAAACGGATACAGAGTCACTCTTACTGATATGTCTGATAAAATCAAATAAATGATCATTATAAAATTTAACAGTTCTGTTTCGTGGAAATATTGTTACGGCCGATGTCCATGCATGTGCGTTATGATCAATAATTTCTATCGGAGCTCCTCTTGATTGATATTTCAATTTATACAAAATCTCTCCGGTTATTGTTTTCACCGTAATCGGAAATTTAAATTTCTTTCCCAGCTCAGCAACATCTTTAATAGACTCTCCGGTATCTTTAACTGTTTCTGTCCACTCATTTATTTTTTTACGTCGTAAATCCGTTAAACCGTTTCCACGTATCGCGTTTGTGAAGTGTTCTGTAACTCGCTCAGCTGCACAATTTAGCCTTGATAGTTTCATCGGTTTGAGAGCATCATTGCTAGGTTTATCATTTAGCGGATACATTACATAAACAACTGCAGTCACAGGATGCGTTCGTTCATAATATGGTTTGTCAATATCAGTCAACATTCCTGGTTTGGAATTTTTTTTTTAACGTGACAATATTATTTCCAGAGTGAAGTCGGACAGGGTCACGTTTATCATGGATAATCCAAGTGTCATTGTCTGTCTCTACAATAAATTTTATTAGCGTAAAATATCTTTGATTGTCGAGAAAGTTAATAATCTTTGCTGCTCGCTCGTCATTCATTCTAGCATCGACAACACTCATGATTCTGAATGTTGACCACACATGAGTCGCACCATTGTCTCGAAATTCCTTCTTGGTTTCACGGATACGATCAGCTATATCCCTATTCGTTAAAGCCAGATCTTGCATCGAAAAACTAAATTTAGGTTTCGGTAGTTTGTGAAGACCGAATCTGGCTTCATAGGGCTTAATTGTGGATAATCTCTCAAACTCCTCCATATTACAATTAAGGCAAATATATATTTTAGTTGAAGTATAAGTTGTATATAATGATTCAAACAAAGAATAAATGCAAGTGGCTTATGATACGTTATTCATTTCCTTGTAACAAAGGTTGTGTAACTGAATTATGTGGTTACCACATGCAAAGCTTTCGTAGAGAGAGAGTCTAGGACCAAAACCGTGCTTGAAGTGTGGTGTTGGGGTTAAAGGATAAACTCAGTTGTGTGTGCAATGCGGTGGTAAAAAGTACAGAGAACTAAAACGATATTATGATTTAAAAAAAAGCATACTAGCAACAGTATTAGAAACCCTGAAGACTATCTCGCCAGATTTTCACCTCAGCAACAAAATAATAATTTAGACAAATAATATTATATAAATGGAACAAAATGAATTTGTAACACATCCCATCATCAAGAATTATGAAGCATCTCGAGATGGTATCATAAGGCACTGTCGACTAAAAAAAAAACAGTCGGTTTTGGCACTAATACTGGTTATATCATGTTCAATGCCAGGGGGAATAAACATTATTACTCACATAGGTTTGTGTACGAGTGTTTTCATGAAATAATTGAAAACGGACTTGTGATTGATCATATTAATTCAAATCCGAAAGATAACTCTTTAAGTAACTTACAAGCTATTACACATAGTCAGAATTCTGCACGTGGTCGTACTGGAAAATATAGTAAATTTCCCAGGGTGGTTAAATCCGTAAATGTAGAGACAGGCGAAGAAAAGATATTTCCATCCATGAATGCAGCTGATACATATTTTTGTATTCACCCGAATTCAGTACAATATGTCGCAAATAATATAACCAGGTCGGCATTTTCCATGAAATTCAAACAAAAAAATCACTTTTCAGTATACAAACATGAAAGGAGATAACTCTGTCAAGCAACGCTTTCTCCGCTAGAGTAATTAAGCAGTTGCCCCGCTTGTTACTGCGTAATATTACATGACCATCGCGATTATTTATTTATTCATTTTGAGGTCTCTATCATCGATGGCGAAAGTATGCAAAATATATAATAATAATATATGTATGATAGTTTCGCCAAATGGCCTCTATTATCGATGTGGAATCGGGACATTATCATATAATAATATATGTTTATGTCCAGATTCCACAAACAATCTGAGGTCACGATAGAATAATTATTTACTCATTCTGAGGTCTCCATCGTCAGTGATGGAAGTATACATATCATATAATAATATGTATTTATGATTGATCCATCAAGGTCACAACCAAACTACTCACAGACTCTTCTGCATCAGAATTAAAGAATACAGTTAATGATAATAATGAAGCCAGAGATTATAATAATGACTAACGATGAAAATTTTCTTTTGGCTGATATTTATCCTTCAGACAGTAAATAACAACTGCGAATCAATGGGACGGTTTAACGGTAATAAATTTCACTGATATACATTATCAAGGATTTTCACGTAATTATTCTATTATCCCTATTTCATGTGATGAACGCTCATGAGAACGATTGCGACGAAAACTCCAGGCAAAGAAAGCGCTGGAATTAAATAAATAACGGCCTCCGTGAATGACCTAATCGCGTTGAGAATACTTGATAATAACAGCGATGATGATAAAAATTATTTCTACGAGAAATTAATCCATGGCCCAAACGGTGAAAAATATTACATGCCGCCGCCAGGAAAGGGAGATTAAGTAATTAAGCAGTTGTCTCCCTTGTATTTTTGTTTATAAATAAGTATATTTTTATTTAATGATAAATAATATTTTTGTTGTTTTTTTAAGAAACATTATGTTTTTTTATGATTTTATCAGGTTTCTTGCTTCCTTCAGATTTTTTCAGGAATAATAATTAAGATAAAAAAAGAAAAAAACAACAGCGATTAAGCCACGCCCACTGTGTAAGCTACTTTTGGATTTCCAAGTATTAGTCAGCTTATAAGTAATACAAGCCGTATAATTGTTGGGTTTCGCACCATTGCTCAAACTTCAACAGAGAAAAGTACACTTTCCCACCATGTCACCACGTGGTGGATGCTCTTTTGCACTCCCCGGGGTTGATAATTGGGGGAGGGTGTGAAGACTTCTGTTGAACGTAGAGAAGGCCCCGATTGTGTATATGCTGTCTTTAGATATACTACCATAATTAAGATTGTATGTTGTGCCGTCCAGTGTTGTGTAACGGATCTCTGTCTGGACCTGCTAGAATGTCGTTTGGCAATCTAGGAGTTCACACGGGGGTTGTGCTGTTCTATTTCGTCACCCTCTAAACTTGTAGAATGACGTTTGGCAATCTAGGGGTTAACATGGGGGTTGTGCTGTAAATATATGTTGTGTAAACATTTTTTTATTTTAAACAAATATTTATTATATTATGAATTCTGCAAATATTAATGTTATTATTTCTGCGATTAAAAAATTACAACATGACGGTATAAAAATATCTGATCAACTTAATCTTGAAAAAATTCTTTGTGATTTTGAATCATTACAACAACGAAAATTTGAAAATAGATATACACTACCAGATGATTATAGATTCATAAACTTAATTCACCAAGCAATGATGGAATTCTTGGCAACAGTTACAGATACGCTGGTTAACCTAATTGTTCCACTCGCACACGCAATTGAAAATATTAGATCAGAATTGTCTCGCGAATGCGAAACAAAAAAGATTGAGAATGCTCCTATAGGACAGTTGAGGGAGATTATATCTGCTTTTGAAACGATCCCTAATGTCAGTGATGATTGTGATTGTGAAAGCGCTGTTACCAGTGACTGTAGTGATAACGAAACTAACCCTGTCACCGTGATAATTTATTTCTGACTACAGTAAAAAATATTTTATTTTTATTCAGATTATAATATGTATTCTGAATATTTATTCTATTTAGTCAGAATCAGATTATATTCAGAATCAGATTATAATAATATTTAGTCAGAATCAGATTATAATATTTATTCTAATTAGTCAGAATCAGATTATAATATTTATTCAGAATCAGATTATAATATTTATTCAGAATCAGATTGTAATATTTATTCAGAATCAGATTATAATATTTATTCTAATTAGTCAGAATCAGATTATAATATTTATTCAAATTCAGATTGTAATATTTATTCTATTTAGTCAGAATCAGATTATAATATTTATTCAGAATCAGATTGTAATATTTATTCTATTTAGTCAGAATCAGATTATAATATTTATTCAGAATCAGATTATAATATTTATTCAGAATCAGATTGTAAAATTTATTCAGAATCAGATTATAATAATATTTACTCAGAATCAGATTATAATATTTATTCTATTTAGTCAGAATCAGATTATAATATTTATTCAGAATCAGATTATAATATTTATTCAGAATCAGATTATAATATTTATTCAGAATCAGATTATAATAATATTTACTCAGAATCAGATTATAATATTTATTCTATTTAGTCAGAATCAGACTATAATATTTATTCAGAATCAGATTATAATAATATTTAGTCAGAATCAGATTATAATATTTATTCAGAATCAGACTATAATATTTACTCAGAATCAGAGTATAACAATATTTATTTTTATTTTGATAATAATATTTATTAAGAATCAGATTATAATAATATTTATTTTTATTCTGATAATAATATTTACTCAGAATCAGATAATAATATTTATTCAGAATCAGATTATAATAATATTTAGTTTTATTTTGATAATATTCTTTATTTTTATTCTGACAATAATATTTATTTTTATTCAGATAATAATATTTATTTTTATTCTGATAATATTTATTTTCATTCTGATAATAATATTTATTTTTATTGAGGTAATAATATTTATTTTTATTCTGAGAATAATATTTACTCAGAATCAGATTATAATACTATTTATCCAGAATCAGATTATAATAATATTTATCCAGAATCAGATTATAATAATTACTCAGAATCAGATTATAACAATTACTCAGAATCAGATTATAATAATATTTATTTTTATTCTGATAATAATATTTATTCAGAATCAGATAATAACAATAACAATAATAATAATATTTATTTTATTCTGATATAATATTTACTCAGAATCAGATTATAATATTTATTCTGATAATAATATTTACTCAGAATCAGATTCAGATAATTTATTTGACAGATTTTTTTTCTTTTTCAAAATACTGATCCTGGTGTTATACGATCTTACATACAGATTTATATTCGATGAATCTCCTCCCAAATCCAACAATTGTCCGGTTTGGTCAGTAAGTTTGAAATGTATCCTTGATAATAGCGGATTATGATATTTCAGATAAACAGAATTAATTGGTTCTGATAAAATTAAATATCCTGGTGGGACTTGAGGGGTTAATGTATGTAAAATGTATCCTTGCTGGGCCTGATTGGATTTTTCAAGGTCTACTTGATAGCTTCCATCAATTCCATCGCATACAAAGTTGACTGCGATCGTCGATGTTATATTTACAATGCCCGGCGAAACATGACGACCTCCACCGTATGGATAGTTATTGTGTTTGAGAATACCTTGTGTTGGGGTTATTTTTCTCCATGCGGTAAGTATTTTTGGAAAATATTCATCGATGATGTCACTAATTGCCTGCCCTATACTGAGCTGAAGATCGGGTAAAAGTAAATGTTCATCATCAAAATTTCTTTTTCCGTAATGTTTCAAATATAGATCATGTAAATTATCTTCGGATTGTTTTATATTTTTAAGAATAATTTTGTTAAAATATATTAGATCTGACCGAACCATGAGCAGATGTTGAATATTTTCAATAATCTGTTGTTTTACATCATCGCTGTAATATTGTGCCAGGTCAGAAAACAAATTTTTTATATCAGTGCTTGTTCGAATGAATTCAGAATCAATTGCGCTTGTGAATTGTTTAATAAGTAATATATTAACACCTTCAGTAATAGTTAAGTTTTTTTTTTATATCGGAATCTTTTCACCGTCTTGAGTAATAAAATGTAATTCTTGGTCAAGATACCTCCATGGATATCTTTTTCGATATTCCGGACACTTTATAAATATTCGTTTCTCTGTAATAACATCAGATCGTTTTGGTTCCAGTGGTCCCTCATATGCCGGTGGCATATCATTCCAACCTCATACGGTTCGAATCGATGACTGATATATATCAACAGCATAATCTGGAGTTGATATTTCTATTGCGGCCGATAATGTTGGCTTATGAACAGTGATAGCTATTTTGGAATCTTTTCCTGTGATAGATTTAATCCTGCGCTGGAATTCCTCATTGATCTGTTCGATCTGATAACTACCCGTAGGTATACTCACGACTTGCCAATCTGGTGTTCCGTCGGGTTTATTTTTGCTCGCAAATACCAATGAATTATTTAGCTGTAGTCCACCAAACGGTTTTGATCTGATATTCGGCCAACTATAATAAGCTCGCAATTGTGCCAGTGCTATTTCGTTGACTGGAATTGCAGTTGGAAAATTAACGCTGAATTCAGGACTGGTTGAACTTGCTGATATCAATGTAGTTTTCAACGGCGTTGTATTAGTGACGATCTGCTGTAGTAATTCGTTCGGCGTTGACATTATTATTATTTACTTCCTGATTTAAAATCAGCATTTTAAATTAAGGTAACTCTGTCTTTATTTCCGACGAGGTGGTTTGGTAACTGGAAGTTTCGTGGTAAACCTTAATCATTTCTGCGAATTCCTAATCTGATATTATTCCATAATTGAGCCCTGATGATATCACCGATGATAATTTGGCGTGTGCGTGTGTGTCCGCTGATAGCAATATTTGATACTCATGTAATTTATCAGCGGCACGCGTAGATATCTTTTTTACAATTATATTAAGAATACCAGCAACATCGGTTATAACTGCAACACCAATCCCTATTACTGGTGCTATTATGTATGCGGCTGATAATAATCCGATTATAGTTGCTGTTCCAGCGACTACGGCAGATGCAGAATAAACAATTATATCAGCAACGACGATACGTCTACGATATTATTTTTATTTTTACAGTATACTCATCAATAATATTTTTCAGTTGGGTCTGTAAAACAAACACATTTGCTCGTATCTGTATTTGTTTACAAAATTTAGATCTGAAATATATTCTAAAGTATTAAGTAATCAATTGAGGTGTTTCAGCGACAAATTCCAGACACGACCAGTAAGACGCTGCGGTTAATTTTTTATCAGATGATATAAATGTTTCTTCGACTGCTTGATTTAACACAATAGACACGGTTCCAGAAAAATTATCGGTTGAATGACGCCATGGATACGTGGTAAATATCCTAAATTTTGCAGAGCTGAACACGGACAACCTATACACGCTGGTAACTTCCGCGGTATGTTTGATAGTGTTATTTTGCTGTAACCATGTTGATGATCCTGATGATACTGTGTATACCACGGTGATGATCTGCTTGTGAGGAATTTTAATCAGATTATTTTTTAACGATATCAGGAATTCCACTGATAATATCATTGAGTCTAGCGTTAATTTCGGTGAGTTTTATGTCAACAACATTTGGACTTCCGAAGAAATCCTCCGCGGTCTTATTAAGTTTTTGAAAATTTCTACGAGTATTTCTAAACATACTTGTATGAGTGTCGTATTCGGCTCGCAACGTGTCTAGTTTGTTATCGATGATAGTATCTTTATCATCTACGTATTTCTTTGTTGCGGGATCTTCACTTGTTGGTTCTCTTAAAACAACGATTTTATTTCCATTCATGTTAAGTTCACCTATCATTCTATCACCGGTGGATCGTAAACGCTTCTCGTAATTTCATTTCTGATAGTTGCGATTGATACATTCGAGTCTCTGATTCTACCACCGTCAGTAAATACTGGAATGTTATCCGTGGTAGCACCGAGAACTCTACGAATTATATCAATCCACATAATATTACTCGTCTTTAAAACACCGTATTTATCCTGAAAAATAAAACTTCATCCCGGTCAACTCCAGACTGGTTCATAATATCAGTAAGATCGTCTTTGGTAGCGTACTTCGATAAATTAATATCATCTTTTTTTCTCTTGTCTTTGAGAGAGTATCATCCATAAATATCAACCATTATACGATTAGCGATTATTTATATAACAAGATAATCGAGTTGGGATTTCGGATTTACAACAGAACACTTTTGATGGTGATACAAATACAATGCTTATTAATGTATAACTTGAATGAGAAAAGAATATTGATTAATATGTGCGTGTATAAGATCCAAATATTGGACAAATTAACATAATACGCACGAACCTAAAAATGCAACAAATGTAAATACAAATAAATGACCTGACACAGTACAAGGACAAAGGTGAACAAATCAGAGTAATTTCACATTATGAAAATAATTGGTGTTTTACTCAATAATAAAAATGATGTATTCACTCAACTAGTGAAAAATGAGATTTGTTTAACTCAAATAGTAAAATGATGAATTGATTGGACAGACATCATATAAAAATATCTTTACACTTGGAAAACAATGAGTATAACAAAACCCCAAAATAGCCCACGGCTAAAAGCTTACATGCACGGAGTAACACAAAACACTCCTGTCAATATCACACTTGACTACCAGTCACACTGGTCAATTAAGCAAGTATCATTATAGGTAGTCACTGACCACCATTCAATTCCTTGGTCATTCAAGCAATCAGCGCCCACCAATCCGGTCTGCAACGCCCAATCACTTACTACTCGACCAACAACTCTGTTCACTCAGCTCTACGGCTGCTATGGTTAACTTCTATGGTTAGCTCTTTAGCTGGTACCAAGTCGACCACGACCACCATAGATCACTCTGGTCAGGTGAAAATACATCTAACACCGTGTACTACTCATGACACGGCATGCTGGATAAAACGTAATGACGTTATACACGGTAAGTTATACAAATTACATTATCGGTACAATATTACAAAACAATAAACCGGTTCAGAAGTGAACCTGTGTCCGATAAGATCCCTTTGGTACTAAAAACGTTTCTTAAGAAAATGCAACTTTATATTGCTAATATAAATCTCTTGCTAAATCACAAGCAAGAATAGAAAATATTTCCGTTATACTACAGAAGCCAAAGCAACATTGGAAACATACAAAAATAAATGTAGTGGTACAATAGCTGTAACTTACAATATACAAAAGAAATAATATACATAAGAATATAAATTACATACCTCTACAGCTGAAGATGTGCAAGTCCCTAAGTAGACTGCTTACTGACAAGACGTTCCGTAATGTGAAGATATCACTTTACGGTGAGGCATTTATATACATACGATGTAGCCGTGCTAGATGTAAATCGGTTTTTCCCATCGAGAGCACTTCGCACGTGCGGCAGGGATGAACCGAACTCACTATTTCGAAATATTGTACAATATACAAAAATCATCCTCGGGTATCGTTGTACACAAAAAAACAAAACCAGGATACATGCTTTTAATAAATTGAGGGATTTATACAATTCCGTGACAATTTAAAACGTTGGACGATGATGTATATTCATGTACAACTTTATGAGGTGGTGTTGTTGATGATGATAGAGCGTCGAGTACAGCGAGTACTTCACGGCCGCATATTGGCCGATCAGTTATTGTCTGTGTTGGTAATGCTGAATACCAGATCGGAATACTTTGCATGTTGCTCACATATTTTAAAAATTCCTTTGGTGGTGCCAACCTAAAAGAATCGAAATAAACAATTCCACGTGGATCAATCGCGTATGCAACCCAATGAGTACCTAGACCAGAACTTCCATCGAGATTGATGATACCAGTTTCAACATTGTTTAGTTTGTGCGCTGATTGATCACGCATAAAAACACCTCTGAAGTTTTTGATATTTAATTGCGCAGCAGCATCAAATAAATCAAAATTAGACATGGGAAGTGTCAACGATGTGTCCCGGGAAGTCTTAGACCTTTTCCATACCATGAACAAGGGGTTCCTGGCAGTCTCAGACCTTTCTCTTTTTTCGGAAAAGTTCTTATTCCTCTTCCTGTTGCTTTCTTTAATGCCATCCCAGCGGCAGTTCCAACAGCACTAAGTGCAGCTGCTTTTGCAACACCTGGAGTTGCAGCGGCTATCAACGCTGGTATAGCTGCAAAAAGTGGAAATATACCACCCGTCTTGACTGCATCTTTAATGGCACCCGCAGAAAGATCAAGTCGTACACGGGTCATTGATTGTTTGGCTTTATTGAAGTGTTTGAGTTGACGTTCTGTCAGTGATAGTTTATTTGAACCACCTTGGATTTGTTCTTTTCTTAATGATACTTTTATTCCTAAATTCTTTTTTTATACTAATTGTAGCTTTTTAATCTGACCAGGAGTCAGACTGACACTAACACGATGATATGACATTATAATATCATGAGCGATTTAATTACTGATCGCTCGCGATCCAATTACATGTGTTCTATTGGTGCATCAATGACTCTCATTCGTCCACCAACACCTTCAAGTAGCATTGTTTTGTCTGAGAGTATAACAGCGATTGCTCTATAACCACCACCGGTTAGTCGACCTACACGAGCTCGAACGTGTATATCAACGATAGATTGTCTGAAGAAATCCAAGTGTTCCAACGAAAAATAATAGATCGGATACAGCGTTGTAAACTCCCGCTGAGATATCTGCAATCCAGAATTAACATTCTGATCACGCCCCATAAATGTCATCAACTGGTGATAAACACGTGCTACATGATTGTGATCAAACTTCAGCAACACTTCTTCAGAAGGTTCTTGATGTCCATTTATCCTCAAAGAAACTTCACTAGCTCCAAGCGTATCAAACACCATTGGAGTTCGTTCCTGCGAATCTACTCTGGCATTTTCCTGAAACGCGATGAATATATGTCGTGGTGCTGACATTCCCTGCTGTGATGCTATATGCCATGTAAATAACCCATCAGCATTTCCTTGAATACTGTCTGTTGTCATCGTCAACCATGACAATGTTAATTTACCGCCTTGATCCATGAAAGAGAGTAACCGTTGTTCTTCGACGATCGATGCATCCACAACGAAAGTTTTGTCAGCGTTACTTTACACGCCATATTGCATCACTGTCGGTGGCTTTTCTAACAAGTACCACTGTGTGTTTGGCGCCAAATATAACGTTTCTAACATTTCTGCAGAATCCGAAGATATGTGACAGTGGAATCACACATGAAAATTCTTCATCGCCGTTTAACATTGTTCGTCGTGATGCGAATCCCAAGTTGAAGTTTTCTTTCATTGATGCAACTTTAGTTACAGCTGCATTACGTTTCTGCTTTCTGGATATCAGTTGTATCCTTTCCAAACATCATTGATGAACCAGCTGATCTCGAGTAATCATCGCTGTATCTTGCAAGGCCAAGTATCGTCATGGCAACGTCGACGTTTTCAAGACATGATTCAATATTCTTTCTGTCGATTACGTATATAGCGCTGTTAAATAATGCCATGACACCGTTGTTAACAAAAAAAACTCTATCACCAGTTCCGTATGCTGTATCATCTGCTTTTAAAAGTCTACCTTCGATCTCAATGAATTCCTCAGCTGGCAAGAAACATCTACTTGTATCCTGAAGGTGTAATTCGATTCTTCCTCGTGCGTTAGATACACGTGTGTCATAAGAATAATACTGATAATCGCGCACAGACTCATCTTTGAGTACTGGTGCGTCAATGTCGAATGCGGTATCAGATCTACGCTTAAACATTTTATTATATTTGTTATCGTCTAACACGAGGACCCCATCCTGCTATTAAACTTGCAGTTATATTTGTTTCTTTTCCTGATATGGGTACACCAGCCAACTCTGCTAGTTTTTGTTTTGCAGCTTGATTTATTATTTTACTAACATTTGCAGGCGTAACTTCGGTGCTGGGCACTTTTATTGATTGCGGTTTTCGTCGTATCAATCGTGCTAGTCTATCCTTGATTGCTGAGAGAGCATCACCAACAGCACCAATACCTTTATCACGAACAACGTCAATAGCTTTCATTCCCAGTTGTTTTGCAATCGGTATTGCTTTTGGGGCCATCCTTCTGAATAAACCCTGAACAGCATCACCGAATCCATCTCCGTAGAGCGCTTTATATACTGGTAATCGCGAATTTATCACCCTGACCATGATCGGTCTACGGTGAGGATTATGTATAATCATCTTATTTTCTTGTCACTGATCTAATTGCATACCCTCAATCAATCACTGCGGTAATCATCAACGATCTCATCAATGAGGGACCGATAAACATTAATATCCATGATACCGCCTGTAAATAATCTCTGACAAATAGCAGCTGCTTCATTAATTATTTCTGGAGAATTATTACCGGCTCGTTTTCCATCGATTAAAATTTCTAGTCGATCAACATCAGCAAGGACATAATTGGGACATGGAGTAATAAGTCCACTTCCCCTTGTACCTGTACCAATGCCACTTCCAGTTGTTTCTTCTTCCTCAATACGAGGTGGGCTGAATGGCAAAACTCCGGGTAAGAGTGCTCTTCTTGCTTCATTGACTTGTTTCTCAAATTCTGCAAATTTATCCTTATATTCACCAGTGATTCTAGGTATACCATGAGACTTCCGAAATACAAAAGGAACCCAATTCTTTACTGACACACTAGTGGCAATTGGATCCAATAATTTATCACGATGTGGATATCCTGTTGCGGCAACCATTACATCATTTCCTCGAAGTAGTCTACGACCTTCTTCGGTAAATCGGGCTGGTGTTTTTGGTTTTGGTTTTTTTTTTGGCGTAACAACATCCCTTACATCACCGACGTCCTCACGAACTTTGTCAACACTCTCAGTACTTGTACTTCTTGTAATTGTATCTGAGCCGCAGCTATTTCAGTTGGAAGCTCCCGTAGAATCTTTTTGGGTTTGTTTTTTGTAGCTCTTTCTGCTATTTTCCAGTTGCTTTAGCGGTTTGCTCTAACGTTCGAGGAAGATCTTTGGTAGCCTTTGTAACCGGTTTAAAATAATTGTTCTGCACTCTTTGCAAATTCAACCTTAGACTCTTGACGCTCTTGTAATTTTTGCTTGACAGAATCACGGACGGGTAGATATTTTTTAAATGCCTCTAGTCGCTCTCGAGCTAATCTAGCTGTGTGAGATTCCATTATTGATATAATAATGATTTAATTACAGCAGCAGAGAGGGTGACGACCAACAGTGAGTGTCCTGGTAAGTAAACGAACACGCATAACACAAGCGTCAAAAATAAAGTAACAAAATGAGCTAATCCAATCGGTCGATTAGAGGTTTTGGTTTAGCGTTATTGACCTTGATTTTCAGCCTTTGTATGAACATTATTTTTCAAACAAATGACAATTCAAACAAGTGGTCTGTTCACCCTTTTTGCTGCTGCACAATTTTATAAAGATGTTACTACCTCTAAGCATATAATTTGTCTACAGACAGATAGAAAAAATAACCTTCATTAAAGTTTTTGTTTTTGTAAATGGTCATACGCTGGACAAACACAAACAAAATTGAATTCATCTTCTACCAAATACATATTTTTTTTAATGGTCATAAGCCGGACAAACACAAACAAAATTGAATTCATCTTCTACCAAATACATATTTGTTTAAATGGTCATAAGCTGGACAAACACAAACAAAACTGAATTCATCTTCTACCAAATACATATTTGTTTAAATGGTCATAAGCTGGACAAACACAAACAAAATGGAACTCATCTTCTACCAAATACATATTTTTTAAAATGGTCATAAGCTGGACAAACACAAACAAAATTGAATTCATCTTCTACCAAATACATATTTTTTCCCTGCATAATTCACAATACATATTATTTCTCTCAATCCTGTCATACCTACCTGTCTCTATTTTCAGCGTATGCGCTGAGCACCTAAATTTAGCGAGTAACTTAAGAAAAAATATAATGAGAGGTATTTTTCCAGTTCTAATTTGGTTTTATACATGCTACAATACAAACATTTAGGTGAATTGTTAATACCGCTTTGCTACTTTATGAATGTCGAATCCGTAACACTTTGCAAAAATAGTGAGAAAAATAGTTTTTCGTCTCCAACTTATTAATTTAGCCAGACATACCCAAAACCGAAGCGAAATAGCATGTTTTTAACTTTGGTAGTCCAGGTGACAAGGTTTGTTTCATCTAATCTTTTCAAAATTAAATAACATTAGTGTGGGTAGCGAGTTGAAGGAATTCTTACAACCTTCAACCAGTATTTAATACATTATAAAAAATACGAGGTGTAAAATGGATATCTTCCGCACTCCCTTAACACAATTGTATTATTGGTTGCTTTAGGAACACCTAAATACAGTTTGAAAAAGCTGTATTGCACAATTTAAACATCTCTGCTAAACTCATATCCCCAAATTTCTGACCCATAACAAGTACATGGTTTTGTTACAGAATCAAACGTTTTAAAAGCATCTTCTACACTGAAACAGCCGAGTCGTTTTTGATAATACAAATTCCTTGAAGTTGCTTTAAGTTTCGTCCAAACCAACTTTGGGGTGAAAAATAGACCCATATACTTGTAATGAGGGACACACTCAATGCGACTTTCTTTGAAAAACCACGCCTCCTTTTGCTTCAGATATCCCCCATTTCTGTAAACAATAATTATTTTAGCGAGGTTGACCATCGTATAAGTTTTATCACAGAAACGTTCGATAAGATTTATTTGGTTCTGAAGTAGTTTTGCTGTATCGGCGCAATTAGCAACATCGTCAGCGTAAAGTATTGCAAAAATATCATCAATATCTTTTGAGATAAATACACACTTCAGCTGTCTAATCAAATCATTAATGAAAAGGGAAAACATTATAGGGCTTAAAACACAACCTTGCTTTACACCTGATATACATTCGAAAAAAGTAGTTACACCTTTATGTGTTCGGACACAGCTTTTAAGGTTACTGTACATATCTATTAAAAAGTTTACTGTTGTACCATTCATACCCTTGCGTAATAATGATGACCTTAACTTATCATGCTGTACTTTATCAAAATCTTTTTTATAGGCGACAAAAGGCAATAAAATCTGTCTTTTCTTTTGGTTATATATTTCTGAGCTAAAGCCTGAATATTAAAGATATTGTCGCATGCGGAGTATATTTTCCTAAACTCTGCTTGCGCATCGTCTATCAGACCATTGTCTTCCGCCCACGTATATATACGATTATTCAATATGGCGGTCAAGATCCTGCATCAAGTATCAATAAATGATATCACTCTGTAACTGTTTGGATTACTCGTGTAACCATGCTTTTATATATATATATATATATATATATATATATATATATATATATATATATATATATATATATATGGGAAAGTAAATGAATCTTACTTGATACGCCGCTTTAGAACATTGAAATCAAGCAGTTTAAACCAAGAAGACTAGAAAAAGATTTGGTATTCTTTATATTATCACCCTCGTAAGGCACGATCTACTCGGTGTGATCTAACACCCTTTCAGTTCTGTATTTTATGTCGTGTTAGTGTATACGTTCCAATGTTTTCCTTTTTGTATTTAAATAATTGCCGGATCTAGTAGAATGGAGACGATGTCTCAACCAATGCAGAAAACACTCAAAACTTTACGCAATGAATTTAATGCCTTACTTCGTCTAAAGCATCATCGCACTCTCTTGCATCATTTTCTCGAAACAAACACAGTCACTAAAGGTCTTCAAATTCATGTCAAGCCCCAAATTATTTACAAGAGTTCAAACAGATTCAACTAAAGATGGAATAAAATAACACACGATGCGTCCATGTAGCTTACATCCCTACATGGGGAAAACTATCTAGTCAAATCAGCAACCATCGAAGAACTAAAACAGCAGCTGAATTCAGTTTCCTCAGAGGAACAATAGCAAACTTTTTACTCTAAATTAAATAAGGATCAACAAAGACTCTCTGCAAAACTTTACAAAGTCAGAGAAAGAAAACTTAGGAGTCATGATCTACAACCAAATCACTGTTGTGAAGAAACATCAATTGACGAAATTTCTTCCAAAAACAAAAGTAAGAAGAAAAATCGCGTAAAAGGAAGAATCGTAAGCACTCTATAGCAAAAATTAATTCAACTGTTACTAACACAGTGGTTAATATCTCAAAGTTAGAACTTACGGAGGCAGAAATAAAACTTTTATCGAAGGGTTTGAGTTTTTGACCCCGTCCAAAGACATACGACAGAGGGAAGCTGAAAAAGGACACCAAAGAGTTTAGCAGCCGACTAAGACTCAAGGCCCATTTTGCCTTGCAGGCCATAAATAAATCAGAGGAAAATATAAGCTGCGACCAACTCACATTCAGAAAGAAAAGTAATTGGGCCCCACCAAAAAGTTCAATTCCAAATCTAGAAGCCTTTATCAACTCAGTTGAAAACGGCACTTCCAGACACTTCAACCATACTAACAGATACTCTAATTTGACAAAAGAAGAACCAGATGCCTTACACTCACTGAAAAGCAGAACAGACATCATAATTAAGCCTGCAGATAAGGGTTCCGCTGTGGTCGTTATGAATAGGGAAGACTACATTAGTGAAGCAAGTAGACAACTAAGTGACGCTAGGTTCTACCAAAAGCTAGACCATGATCCAACACTGGAATATGCTAAAGTCCATCACTAATATTATTGACGAGGCGTACCAAATCGGGCACAATGACCAGCAATCGAAAAACTACTTACTCCCAGAAAACCCAAGGGCAGGTAGATTTTATCTTCTGCCTAAAATCAACAAAGGAAGGAAACCCGGGCATCCCAATAATCTCCGGTAACGGGCATCCCACAGAAAAGATATCAGAATATTTGGATTATTTTATGAGACCATATGTACACAAATTGCCATCATATCTTCAGGACACGACAGATTACCTCATAAAAAGCAAAGCAAGCGAACCATTACTGCCAGATACATTGCTTGTTTCCTTAGACGTCATATCTTTGGATACTAACATACCACACAATGGAGGGATACAGGCGTGTAGAGAAGCATGGGAAACAAGAACTGTAGACGATCCACCCACACACTTCCTAGTCCAACTCCTGAAGCTTGTCCTAAAACTCAATAACTTCTAATTTAATGAAGAAAACTACCTCTAAATGAATGGAACCTCAATAGGTACAAAAATTGCCCCTTCGTATGCTAATATTTTTAAGGGAAAATTGGAGGGTCAACTTTTAGCATTGGTTGAACTTACACCATACCAGTAGGTACGCTTTATCGATGATATAGAAATGAAGTGGCAACATAGAAGAGAAAGTCTGGACGATTTCATATCAAAGGTAAACAGCTTCCATCCTTCAATAAAATTCACGGCAAAAGTCTCCAACTCAAACCACGTTTTCTTGGACACAACAACCAGACTGGTAGAAAACAAACTCCATACAGACATCTACTCGAAACCAACCGACAAACACCAGTATCTCCTCCCAACCAGCTGTCATCCAAAACACTGCATTAGGAACATCCCATATAACCAGGCACTGAGGATACGCAGAATTTGCTCCGACGATGAAACATTCCTAAAAATGTCTGAAGAGCTATCTAAACATTTAATTTACCGAGGCTACAACAAAGACCTGATTGCGGAGGCAACCCAAAGGGCTAAACAAACAAACCGCGATGACCTACTAAAATATGGAAAGAAGAAAAAGTCTGATAGGGTACCATTTATCCTAACCTAAAATCCAGACAACCCCAAGGTAATTAAAATCATCGGGAAACACTGGACCATCGTGGAATCATCGGATACGCTAAAGTTAATCCTCCCAAACAAACCTGTAGTAGCCTACCGGAGACCAAAATCTTCAAGGACATCCTAGTCAGGGCGAAGCTAACGCCAATCACTAATCAAGACCACCCTAGTCAATCTGGTCCCTGTGGCGATAAAAGGTGCAAAACCTTTCAACATATGATAGAGACCAGGACACTTTCTAGCACAGTGACAAGAGAAAAACTAAACATACATGGTCCAAAGAAAACGCGCAAAACAGAAAATGGAATATATCTCATCACGTGTAAGATCTGAAGACTTCAATATGTCGGAGAAACTGAGAAGCTACACAGAAGGATCAACCTTCATAGATCTGATTGGATGACAAAGAAGCTGCAGAGAAGCCCGGTCGCAAAACACTTCTCCTCCCCTGGCCACATTTTCAGTGATATAATACTCATTGCAGTTGCTCCCAACCCCAAATGGAGTTCCGAAACCAGGAAAGAAAAAGAATCTTACTGGATACACCGCCTTAGAACATTGAAACCAAGCGGTTTAAACCAAGAAGACTACAAAAAGACAGCCATGTACAAATGAAATTATTTATTTTTTACAGCCGACACATTTTCTTTTAAATAATTCTCTAAATTTGCTTAATAGCCTAAACTTACTACTATGACAATGAAATATCCGGGATATAATTTGCGCTTACATAAATTTACGTAAAACAACAGATGTCGTTATGGCTCGTCGATTTCTAGGTCAATAAAAATATTTTCAAGTTGAAACATAATAAATTTAAAGGTTTAATTCCTGTAGAAACAGCCATGTAAAATTTTGCAAACACAACGGTTTTTGTGTTTTATTTGTTTGTCTTGTCTATCTTTTGTATTTGCCTTTGAAAAAGACTCATTAACAGTCGAAAGCGCTCAAGCTAGTTAGATACTAGTTTTGCACTGTTCGTTGTCAGTTTATTGCATTTATATATATATATATATATATATATATATATATATATATATATATATATATATAGTATATATATATATATATATATATATATATATATCTGTGTGTGTGTGTGTGTGTGTGTGTGTGACAGATAATACTCTTCTCACACTGTTTAGGAAAATAACCGGATTCAAAGATTTTGTTGAAGAGAACGTTAAAGAATAGTAAAATCGTTTCAATCGTGTACTGATAAAATCGAGTAGGTATCATATCAGTTCCAGGGGTTTTGTTTTTTATTTTAAGTAAACTTCTCATAATTTCGTAATTTATAATAGAAGTGTTGAAGTCATCATACCACCGTTTAATTTTGACAGATTGCGATACAATTCGATAAGCAAATTAATCGGTCGATAGGAAAAATTAGGATTTATCATTTACTCACTGCAGAGAGGTTGCTTTGAAGTCAAGAAAGGAAAAGAAAAATATTCAAATAACTTTAAGGCTGTTCTTTCTCGAAAAACAACTAATACTGCGCATTTTTAAAGGACGTGATCAAAATTTGATTGCATCGACATTATGACATCACATGCTACCTCAGTATAACATTGTTTTGTTACATGGAATCTTGTTTAATTGCAATTATTTTCTCATACTGAAAATGAAGTTCGAATAATTGACAACAAATTTAATTAACGTTTCCACTTATTTTTTTTTTAGGGTTTGTCATAATTTTGGAAGCAGAGATATGCTTTCAATGACCCATCTATCCATCTAAAACATTGCAGTTGGCCTATTTCTGATGCTGATTGGGATAAAGTAGCCATGTTGTAATGGTGCAAAATTATGTAGATAATTTCACAGTAAATACTGTCGTGGTCAGCGTGACACGTAGCCATTAAGATTAACATATGTGCGAGGGTTCGCAATAACTTGCAATAGTTAATCTCTTTTGTTTGCAGGCATATGTGAATTTTAATAAGAGTCTGTTCGACAACGGTGAAACAAAGATGTTAGCGTAAGGTCAAATAGATGAAAATGACAAGACTTTAGACAAGCCAAAGCAAACGTTTGGAAAATCTTCGGCCATTTGAAACAGGTGTCATAAAATGATATTTTCTAGAATATTTATTAATAAAGGCGGTCTAGGGAGAATTATTCTAACATAGATGGTGGTGTTAACATTTTGGATGCTAGAGAAAGTTAATCCTGGTTGGCTAAGTTAAACGATGGGGTGCGTTCCTCAGACGAAATTTCATGGTTTAAGTATCATACAACGAATTTTTAGGAGTCAAAGTTTTTTGCCGAAGGGAAAATTTGAGTTCGATCAGTCATTCGATTATATGATGAAATGTGTTTTATTAGTATAACAGAACGACTAATTGCATTTCGCATAAATCTTGTAATTATATTTGTAAGAGAAAGTGTATCATGCAAATGGCATGCCCGATTTCATTATGTTTATGTAATTAATTAAATTGGTATACTTTACATGCGGGGGCTCGTTTTGTTCTATTTTATATCTCTGCTCAATTCTCTGTTATTCCATCCAATAATTTCATATTTTATTTTATTGTTTACTCAATCCAGACAATAATGCCATGGTCGATCATCTCCTAGATAACGATAACCAAAAACCATAAGAAGCGCAAATACAGAGAGATAAACCACATGATCGGGAAAAGCATAAAAAAGGCAAAGGAATCCTGGATAGAAAGACAATGCTGCAAAATCGAAGACAGTCTGAGCAGAAATGACAGCAAAATGGCATATCAGCTGGTGAAAGATCTTACAACCCATAAACAAGGGAAAACTACCACCATCCAAGACAAATCAGGAAAATGCCTCAGCGAAGATCAAGAGATCCTCAAGCGATGGACAGAATACTGCTCAGAATTGTACAGTCATAAGACCCAAGGAGATCCAGCAATACTAAATTTCCCTCAGGCAGAAGAAATTGATGACAACCCCATTCTTTGTGAAGAAGTAGAAATTGCAGTTAGGTCACTAAAGAAAGGAAAGTCAGCCGGCATTGACAACATACCAGCAGAGCTCATTTAAGCAGGAGGAGAAGAGATAGTCACAGTCCTAACAACAATCTGCAGCAAAAGATGGCAGACAGGAGAATGGCCCACCACATGGACTCAATCCTTGGTCATCGTGCTCCCCAAGAAAGGCAACTAAAGCTATGGAAAAAACTACAGAACCATCAGTTTGATCAGTCACTCGAGCAAAGTCATCCTGAAGATAATTCTCAACAGATTAAAGCCTCAAGCAGAGAAAATTCTTGCTGAAGAGCAGGCAGGCTTCCGAGCAAGAACGAGCACCACAGAACAAATCTTCAATCTCAGACTCCTTTGCGAGAAATGCCTTCAGCATCAGCAGAATCTATACCACGTCTTAACAGATTTGAAAAAGATCTTTGATGTGGCATGGCATGCAGCATTATGGGCAACTATGAGGAAATACAACATCAGCTCAGACGTGGTGCAGGTTGTTGAGCACCTCTATGAGAAAGCCACCAGTTATGTCCTCATCAATGGCAGCAGAGGAGATTGGTTTCGAACAACAGTTGGAGTCCGACAGGGATGTATACTGTCACCTACCCTACACTCTTCAAAATTTTCTGGAAAGGATCATGAAGGATGCCTTGCATGACCACAAGGGCACTGTCAGCATCGGAAGAAAAACAATCACCAAACTTCGCTTCGCGGATGATATTGATGGTTTAGCAGGAGATGAAAAAGAGCTGGCTGACTTGGTTGAGCACCTCGACACAACTTCCACAGCATACCGTATGGAGATTAGCGCCGAAATAGCCAAACTGATGACAAACAACACCAATGGCATCAGTGCAGAAATAAAGGTCAGTGGACAAAAGCTGGAAAGAGTCGCAAGCTTTAAGTACTTTGGATCAATTATCACAGATGAGAGCTCCAAACCAGAACTACTTTGCAGGATTGCCCAGACAACAGCAGCAATAACAAGGCTGAGACCAATATGGAAAGATACCAACATTGCTTTTGGTTCCAAAATAAGGCTGATGCGCTCGATTGTCATATCTATCTTTCTGTATGCTTGTGAAACATGGACGCTCACATCAGATCTACAAAGAACGATTCAAACCTTCGAAATGAGATGCTACCGCAAGATCTTGGGCATCTCATACATTGACCATGTAGCCAACGAAGAAGTCCACAACAGGATCCAACGAACAGATCCTATGTAGACCTCTTGACCACTGTAAAAAAGCGCAATCTGAAGTGGCACGGTCATGTCTCGATATCATCTGGACTGGCAAAAACAGACTTGCAAGATACAGTGCGAGGGTGCAGAAGAAGAGGCAGACAGAAAAAGAGGTGGGAAGACAACATTAAAGAGTGGACAGGCATGGGATTTGGAGATTCCCAAAGGGCAGTAGAGAACAGGGAAAGATGGAGAGAATTGGTTGTAAAGTCAGCTGTGGTGCCCCAACGACCTCTTGGGTTAAGGGATTGATGACGATGACTATGATAAGGAGCGGGAATACATCATCACCACCTTCTGACATACCTTATTGAATCGGACAATTATGACAAGAAAGAACCTAAACTTACAGATAAGCACACTTCAATAAGTTTAACAACAACATCCTTGTGTATGTATGTATGTATGTATGTATGTATGTATGTATGTATGTGTGTTTATGTGTATCCATGTATGTATGTATGCATGTATGTGGGGGGTGGGGGGTGCGTGCGTGCGTTCGTATGTATGTATATATCGATCTCCCTGCAGGGAAGAAACAAAAGCAACTGTCTGGCATCGCGGGACAAGTTAAAATTTCCCGGGGAAGTAGAAATTTATGTCACTTACTCGGAAAATTATATGGAATACAAAGTTGAAAGAAATAAAATGTCTTCGAGTCTTTGGGTTTTTTTTTTTTTTTTACTTTTTTGTTTCTTTTTGATTTTTTGTTGTTGTAAGTTTAATGAAAATCTTTATTTTCGTTAGCAATAAGGCACTGGCTCCTCGATGTCGATTACACTCAAGACAAGCCAGCATCACATTTTCAAGTGTGGCCGAGACTACTATTAATTCTATCCACGGTAAATTGTCTTGGGTCATTAGGAGAATACTGCCACAACATTACTGTGTTACAGCAAGCACAGTGATTATTTTGTTGTTGTTTCAGCGTCATGGTAAATTCAATATTAAGATCAAAGTCGCGTTTACTTTTTTTTGTCACATCGCTGATAACCAGCTAATTGTTTTCTTAGTATATCGTGTAACAAAGATGCATTGATTTCTTGAGTTTGATTATTATTCACTGCGTTGTCTATGATAACCCTTCGTAGCTGAGACATTCTTCTGGCTCGAGATACTGCTTGATAAACTAAATTTGACCGTTCGATACTATCATCGACAATCCAAATATTAGTATATAAAATAGTTAATCCCTGTGATGAATGAATAGCATATCCTAGAGTCTATGGAGATTTATCCATCGTTAACGCGCTCTCAAAAACATCCACATAAACCAAAACAATATCATTAAGAACGAGTTTTTGTTCTTTCTTGACTGTCAAGGGTCCAAGAATGTTAATATCAATATTTTGTTTATGTGTATCTGCTGGGCAATAACACAATGGCACAGGTAGATCTGAAAAATTTTCTTTATGTAACAGAAATAATTTATTGCTGAAGTGAAACACGAACTATCTTCCGACTTGCAACTATCAAATCAGCAGGCCTCCACAAATTCCAAAAATCGTCTTTTTTTATTGTTTCTAGAATTACCTTACGTATTATCTCACACTGAATCTTATCCGGCCGCAGTCTGATTAACTTTTTGAACAGCGATTCATCAACAGCTCTATGATCATCAAGTATTTCCTCATAATAATCTACGATTTCTTTTAACCAGCTATGTGGCGATTCACCAACAAACGGTGGTGGTTGACCATTGTCACCACACCTGATAACAGCGGTATTCCGAGTCGATAACCAATCAAGAAGCATTTTTAATACGTCAACGGATACCCTGCATATCTCATCCCAGATAATGATCTTAGGAATATATTTCTCACCCATTCGTTCAGGTGTCCACGCATCTCCCTTCCATCGAAAGAAACAGATAAGTATGAGACTTAACTCCTCTTTTTTCATCTTTCTGGCAAGCCGGTGAGTCGGAGTTAGTAAAATCATGTCAGTATTCCGAAATAATTCAATCGCGCGTGTTGTTTTACATGAACCGCCTGGTCCGTTGAGATAAACGGTTTTATGTCTGGCCACAGATCATATACCGATGGTGCTGATCATGGTTGTGACATTTGACTATTTGTATAATATATCTCCTTAGATCTATAATCAGCAGATATAGAATAACTAAGTATCTTTTCTTTTTTCACTCTCCACTCACCCCTGGTGCATCAACATCGATCCGTAATTCATTTAATAATTCTGAGTATTTTTTATTGATATTAAATGAATCTGTGGCAGCTCTAACCGCGGTATCAGGAAACCTGTTTATCATCGATAATAAGTTTATCGAAACATACGTTAACATCGAAGATCTTAAATGAGTAAACTGTCGTGAGTCACTATCAATGTAGCTCACAACTGTGCCTAGTTTGGTTCCATCTGATAGGTTAACTTTGTTTTGATCTACAAATATATTTTTCTCTTTTGTATCAGCAATTATAAAATCGAGCTCAGCTTCGTCGATAATTAATCTTGCACAATGTCGTTTATGATCATATGATCCTCCTTGTGTAAATTTCCCAATTATTTTTCTGCCAAGATCTTTTGCACGTTTAATTTCGTAGTCTTCAATATCGTAATTGACATCTTCGTCTCCCTGGTCGCCCTTAACATCATCAAGGGGTTTTGGTAGCCAGACATGTTTTTGTGGACGATACGATATTATTGCTTCACTCACGGTTAACGACATCAATATCTTTGCATCAAGCATATATCGTAATAAAACTATTGGAGTCCAACTACATTTATTAAAATGACGACCAAACCAAACAGCGACAACCAGATGAAGGTTTTCCAATGCAAACTCGAATGACGCAACACATGCAAATCCAGTTAAGTCAAAATCTAGCAAGGGTCCATTTATCGCAACTCAAGTCATCTCCTGTGTTGGATGTCCAAATCATTTGAAATACTTTGAACACTCTCCCATTCCAAGAAAACTTCCAGGATAACATGCTATCATATCAACCGATAAATACACTGCTTGAGCTAAATAACGAAAACGTTTTGACGATTGATAAATCTAACCTTATAAAAACAAAATTTCATGGTGGTAAGAAACCAGAGCACGAGCGACTAAAAAAGATTCATTATGAGCCTGACAAACTAGCTGAAACGAGAAAACACAAGTTTCTTAAAAATTAAAAGCTCAAGGACACATTTGCTAAACGTCTAGTATTTCGTGTGCTAGGTATAGACTACAATGACAAAAAGACCTTTTGGAAATAGTAGATAACAGTACTGGCACTAACCTGCTAACAACAGCATATCTAGTTTTGATAGACTCTCTCACCGGCGATAAAGAAAAGTATGACGTATATCACATTAATGCTGCACTAAACACAGTATCGGAAATTGAGTCTAGAATTGATTTATATGATGATGTCGAACGATATTTATTTTATCAAGAGCTTGAAAATATTATAACTGTAAAATCCATTATTGATAAAAATTATTAAACACATAATAGTTCAAAAAACATTGTGTTGAAAAACTACACAAAAGCTGGAAAGTTACTGACAGAAACAAAATACAGAAATATCACAGAGCTGATTGCTGGGCACCTAAACCTACCCGCCATAGATATAGGGCAAGCTGATATTCGCGGTATTTTAAGTTTTGCAACAGCATAAGCAATTCTCAGGCAGTATCTATTACTTACAAATGTTAAACTGCGTCAGTTATCTTATGCTGTTAGTTATATCGACGAAACAGAAGATATTTATCGTGATAGAGTCAATGATATTACTGAAATACCAACACATTTTGATCCTCCATTTTCATCCTCAGCTTTAACAGATATCAGATATGATGATATCTCATCTGTAGTGTATGATAAGTATAGAGAATTTCTTGCCGATCCTGTCAATAAAAAATGTAGTGCTCTGATCGATAAAGTTTCAGCTGAAAATATTTTTACTACGACGACTGAAATAATTACCGAAACAGTTTCATAATGACAAAAAAGAAATAACCTACTTTAATCATATTTCATCAGGTACCTCAGATAACGACAGTAACGAGCTGATCAAGTACTACAGGTACTATGATAAAAAAACTTTACTGTATCAGAGGTGCCAGAAACTATTACAGCAGAATCATAAGCGTGTTAAACTATATTTCGATTGTGTTAACAACAGCAGGAATAGCATCAGCAGGAGGAACAGCACATCCATTATTGTTGATAATGTCAGAAGCAGGTATTGCGTTATCAGCGATCAACAAAAAAACAAAACTAAAATATGAGAACAAAAACGCGTCTTGTAAGATAGTAACATTGACTTACAATAAAATATTTAATCAACTTCGAGCTTATCTCAGACATGAAAAGTTTATAATGTCAGATCTGATACAAGAACTACGAGTCAAAGAAGACTTATTTGTCGATATGATACCAAACAGAGCTTTGAAATACGAGGAATAACATTCGGTAAATTTTAAGTGAAATATGAAATAAAATGGAAGATATTACAGTGGAATATACCACATTGAAGATGAAGGGAATTCTCTTCCAGGATAAGCATATGACGATTGTGCTTCACAACGAGAAGTATAGCACGTACTTCAAAAACAGAAACAAGATAAAGTTGTCTCTGGTTTCAAATAATTATTCGGATTATTTTGATAAACATGCTTTGATCACAAGAAGCTCGTTAAAACTGTTGATAATCTTTATTATCCAATATCCAAAACAAATCCACAACAATTACAGTTGATGATGAGCTAAAAATGTTAATAAAACAATAGTCTCTCATGTAAACATTATCAAAATGTTAGAACCGGATTCTCTTATCAGCGGTAAAATAAATATGTACCTGTTTTATCATGATGATGCGAGTTATATTATTGCAAAAGCTGAAACGTTAAAAATATCTCGATAAATCACTAGCAATTTTGTGTGAAATATCATATAACAATCTTTTGCAATTTTGTGTGAAATATATGAGTAGTCTTAAATAAGGGGCGTTTCTGGATCAGACCCCCCCCCCATTTTGTGTGACGATGGGGACGATTCAATAACGTGTCCTCGAAGGGTAAACAATTATGAAATAAATTTTGTTTGTCTCAACAAAGTTTGTTTTCGTAGTTGTTTAGACTAACTTGAGGAGGTAAGAATTATGTTGTCGTCCAATACAAAATAGGGTTTTGGGCCAGAAACCCCCTTATATAAGATTACTCCAACACATCACATAGACTAACCAGCAGCCTCTTTTTATTACAATCCAAACACCCTACTATCCAGCATCTACATTTGATTACAAACCAAACACACACCCAACCAAACAGCACCCGCTTTATGATCATTATCTAAACACGCACCCTACATTCCAACACACGCTTTACTATCAAACGAAAATGGTAGAAGTATTTATAGGCGCATGCTAATACTTATATACATACAAACATACTATCGTGCAAGGGTTTATACACACTCTATACCCTTACATTAACAAATATTATACTATCAAACAAGCTTAGGCACGTGTAGGAGTTTATATACACACGCTATACTTACATACATACAAATACGAGTGTACAGGAGATGTAATCTTAAACTTTTTTGATAGTATTACACGCAGACTTTTTCATGCTATCCAAACACAAACCATATCCAGCGCCCGCTTTTTCAATACTATCCAAGCTTACGCCCTATCATCCCCAGCAGCAGGCAGGGTGAACAGACCACTTGTCTGAATCGTCATTTGTCTAAAACATAAGGTTCCTACGTAGGCCTGAAAAACAATGTCAATAACTCTAAACCAAAGTCTCTAACCGAGACTATTTCCGTACGGTTGAAAATGGATAATAAATCGTTTGGGTTAGTTATTTTTGTTATTTTATTGCTGACTCTTTGTTTTTATTTTATAGTGCGTTTCTCGTTTACTCGCCGGGTCACTCAATATTGGTTGTTTTTCACCCTGCCTGCTGCTATAAATTAACCAAAGATTTTATCCAGACCTATACGATACCTAGATCTTGGATCATGTAGATTTATTGTAATAAATCCAAACGGAACAGCTTGTGCTTTTGAAAAGAAGTTTTTAAATTTCATCATATCCATATCCCCTGAACACCAAGTATAATAAATATTCTGTAAAGTATAATTATCTACTCCATTAAACACGACTAAAATATTGCAATTATCTCTGATCACCTTTGGTATTTGTGTATATCATTGAGTAACATAAATAACGTCTGTATTTTTATGTCTACCTCTGGAAAATATTCTAGCTGGATTTGATTGTCTATCCAGCATAACGTCATCGTACACCACTAAATTATTAATAAATCCATCTAGGTCATCTACAGATGGTGCCTCATCAATATCGGTAATAAAGTCAACAACATCATTACCGTTTTCATTCAGCAATTTTGCATTTTCATTAAAATCTTTAAGTACTTCATAACACCATTGATCATCTACAGATGGCGCTACCAAATATAATCTATCCCACTTCAGCCATCTCATTATTAGATTAAGCAATAATTGTGTTTTGCCTGATCCAGATCGGCCTATTATAATCATTCTGATAGAATTTGGTAGTGCTGGATGGTGTTTTACTGGTTCTTGTTTTTGTGTCGCAGAAAAGTCAATTATATCCATATAATAAATAACATGGATTTATATTGCGTTCGATGTAGAGTACCTACACCTACTGCCGAATTAACAACAATAACAACGAAGAATAAAAGACGTGCAATTACAGGCAAGTGTGTGAAATGTGGTACAAAAAAATATAAATTTATTTCATCAAAGACAAGTGGAGATATCGCCGCTTCATTATTGAAATTACCAGGAACTCCATGGGCTAAATACCCCGGTGAGAAACATCTTCCTGGATATAATTATTGTGGTCCTGGAACTCGACTTGATATTCGACTTGATGATCAAGATCAACCAAGACCAGGAGAGTATCCAATAAATAAGACTGATCAAGCGTGTCATGTTCATGACGTTGCGTATAAAAGTAAAGATTTACAACAACGGCATCTCGCAGATGTAAAATTGATTCATGCGTTAAATTCTATACCCAATAAATCTGTCAGAGAGAAACTCGCTAGTTTTCTAGTAAAAACTGCCATGAAAGGTAAAATAATGTTAGGGGCTGGTATTTAATTATATAACTATTATAATGGAATCTATTTATTATAGCCCAAGAGGATATTGGAGAGGCAGATGAGCGATTACTAAACTTACTGAAGCAGCAAAAGTCTCACGTTCTGTTGCTGCAGCGTGGTTAGCATGACAGGCAATATGGCAAATTTATCTACCACCACCTAAAACAATTCAGTACGCACATTTTGATGTCAGCACCCCTAATGAAGTTCATCAAGCAGATATTTTATTTTTACCACACGATACTATTAAAACACGTAGACGTCAATCACGCACATACAAATACGCATTAACTGTCGTTGACGTTGCAAGTAGATATAAAGAAGCTGAACCATTATCAACAAAAACAGCATCTGATTTTGCATCTGCGTTTGAGCGAATTTATCAACGTGGTGGTCTACGATGGCCACAATTATTACAAGTTGATCCTGGCAAAGAATTTCTTGGTGCAGTATTATCGTTGATGAAAAAACATAATGTTAAAATCAGACGAGGGCACACTGAAATTCATCGTGATCAGGCAATCGTTGAACGATTTAATCGAACACTTGCTGAGCGGTTATTTGGATACCAATATGCAAAGGAAATATCCACTGACTTTAAATCCGGTAAGAGATCTCGTGAATGGGTTGCAAGGTTACCAAGTGTGATAGCTGCGTTAAATAATGAAATTACTCGTTCAACTTCCATGAAACCTTCTAATGCGATTACAAAAAAATATATACAAATACAACGCCGTGAATCTTCCTCTCAACCAGTATTAGGTAATGTAACTGTGAGATATTTTTATGAACCTGGTGAACTTGAAGGTGGTAAAAAAAGAGCAACTGATCCTATCTGGAGCGTGACTACACATACAATTTCTAGCGTGGTAAGATCCACTGGTAGACCTCCAATCTACAGACTAGATTCTACTGCTCCTCAACGTGGATTTGTGCGTGAACAATTACAGGTAATTCCTAAAGACACACAATTACCACCACCTTCACTTATGTAAATTAGCACCTCTACGTCGATTGCATTCAAGACAGGTTAGCATCACATTATCACGTATATGACCAAGATCACTATTAATTCTGTCTACGGTAAATTGTCTTGGATTATTATTCGAATATTGCCATAACATTACTGCGTTACAGCTTGCACAATGATTATTCTGTCGTTGTTTTAGTGTTATAATAAATTCAGTATCGATATCAAAATCACGATTATTTTTTTTGTCACATTGTTTATAACCAGATAGTTTTTTTTCTTATTACGTCATTACTAACAGTTTGATCATTATTTTCTGTAAAATTCATAATGACCCTATGTAGTTGATATATTCTTCTGACTCGAGATACTGCGAGATAGATTAAATTTGACCATTCGATCCGATCATCGACAATCCAGATATTTGTATCAGAAATAGTTAACCCCTGTGAAGAATGGATCGTTATAGCGTATCCTAACGTCCACGGTGATTTATTCATACTCAGAGCATTCTCAACAACATTAATATCGACTAAAATAATATCATTCAAGACAAGATTTTGTATTCCACCACCAGGAATTTCAACATCAATATTCTGTCGTCGAGTATCTGCTGGGCGATAACATAATGGTACAGGTAGATCTGAAAACTTTTCTTTATGTAACAAAAATAATTTCTCCTGCAGTTTATCACGAACTATCTTTCTACTTGCGACTATTAAATCAGCGGGATTCCATAAATTTAGAAAATCATTCATTGTAGTCTCTGGAATTACTCCTCGCATTATTTCACATTGTATTTTATCCGGCTGTAGTCTGATTAACCTTTTAAACTCCTTCAGCGGTTCATCAATAGCTCTATGGTCATCATTTATTTCTTCATAATAATCTACGTTATTTTTCAGCCATTCATGTGGAGACTGTCCAATAAAGGGTGGTGGTTGACCATGATCACCACACATTATTACAGCAGTATTCTTTGTCAATAACCAATCAAGAAATGTTTTTAATATTTCTAACGACACCGTGTCTACCTCGTCCCATATAATATATTTAGGTATATATTTCTTACCCATTCGTTCAGGAGTCCATGTGTCTCCGCACCATCTAAAGAAACTATGATATGTACATGATTTTACTTCTCGTTCTTTTATTTCCCTGGCTAATTTATGTGTAGGTGTCAAAACAATTATATCTGAATTATTATTCATGAATAATTTAATCACACGTGTTGTTTTACCTGAATCACCGCATCCGTTAAGATAAACAGTCTTATGTCTAGCCACAGGATCATATACAGATGGTGCTGATGACTTTGATGCTTGATTATTATTTTTGTAATATATTTCCTTAATTTCAACGTCGGCAGATTCAGAATAACTAAGTATATTTTCTTGTTTTATTCTCCATGATCCCCATTCACCATTACCAAGTAGCGGTTTTAACAAATCTGTATATTTTTTATTTATGTAGAACGAATCTGTAGCAACTGTGACAGCGTAACGAGGAAATCTATTTATCATAGACAGTAGATTTATAGAAACATAGGCTAACATTGATGATCTTAAATGAGTAAATTGCGGTGAGTCACCATCAAGATAGCTCACAATTGTGCCTAGTTTGGTTCCGTCTGATAAATAAGCATTACTCCGATTTATAAATGTGTTTTTTTTTTCGTTGTATCAGCGATTATAAAATCGAGTTCAGCATCGTCCATAATCAATCTCGTACAGTGCCGTTTATGATCATATGCTCCTCCTTGAGTAAATTTACCAATTATCTTTCTACCAAGATCTTTTGCAAGTTTTTCATCATGCTCATCTCTGCATTTACGTATATTATTAGTAATTTTAATAATGTCATCTTCATTGAGATCAGGAAATTCTTTCCTGGCATCATCAATATTAAATCTGTCTGGTTCTGGTAACCAAACCTGCTTCTGTGAACTATACGATATAATTGCCTCACTCACCTGTAATAATGTTAAAATTCCAACATCAAGCATATATCGCAATAGTACTATTGGAACCCAACATTTTTCTAAAAAATGTCTTCCAAATCAAACATAATTAATCGGATGGAGATCTTCTGCAAATTTGAATGATTCTATATAGGCAAATCCCGTTAGATCAAAATCTGGTAAATGTCCGTTTATTGCAACTCTGGTCATCTCATGTGATGGATGTCCAAATCTCTTAAAGTATTCAGAACATTCTCCGTATCCAAGAAAACTCCCAGGATAACATGCTACCATATCAACTGAGATAACGTCATTATACCTATATTTAGTATTCCATAATCCACCGTGTCCATATTCTACGCAGCTTTGATAGATATCTTCAAGAAATTCCGATCGTGTTGGTTTCCATAAATTTTTCTCCTGAGCAAAGTGAGCCGCTACAGATGGAACAGTAAAACAATTATTTAATAATTCTCCAACCTTGATATTGTCAGAAGTGTATTTTAATGCTAGTTTTTTCATTTCCTCGTGTAGAGATTCTGTACGGTAAATATCACCATTAGGCCGTACAAACTGATCATAATAATCATATTCTGAACTTTGAAATAACCAAACAGATACAGGATCGTTTTTACTGATATTTTTGATAAAATCAAATATGTGACCACTATAAAATTTAACCGTTCTGTCTCGTGGAAATATTGTTACAGCATTAGTCCATGCATGTGCATTATGATCAATAATATCTATCGAAGTTCCTCTTGATTCATATTTCGATTTATATAAAATCTCTCCTGTTAACGTCTTCACTGTTATTGGAAATTTTAATAGCTTTCCCAACTCAGCAACATCTCTAATAGATGCTCCAGTATCTTTAACTGATTCTGCCCACGTATTTATTTTTTTACGTCGTAAATCTGTTAAACCATTACCACGTATCGCATTTATGAAATGTTCTGTAACTCGTTCAGCCACGCAGTTTATTCTTAACTCTGACAGTCTCATCGGTTTGAGATCCCCAACGTCAAGTTTATTATTCAGCGGATATATTGCATATACAACCGCAGTAACGGGATATGCGCGTTCATAATACGGTTTGTCAATACAATAAATTTTATTAAAATAAAATATTTTTGAACATCAAGGTGATTAATAATTGCTTTTCCTCGTTTGTCATTCATTATAGTATCGACAACATTTCCGATTCTGAATGTTGACCATACATGAGCAGCACCACTATTACGAAATTCCTTCTTGGCTTCACGGATACGTTCGGTAATACCCTCATTTGTTAAAGCTATATCTTGCATCAAAGCACTAAATTTATATTCTGATAGTCTGTCAAGATCAAATCTAGGTCTATAAGGTTCAATTGCTGATAATTCCTCCATTATTATAATTAAGACAAATATTTAAATTAAATTTTAGTATATATATATATAATGATTCAAACAAAGAATCGATGTATTTGGCTCAAAATTGGATATACCTCTCCCTGTAACAAAGCATGCGTGAATACATTCTGTTGCTACCATATGCAAAGCGTTAAAAATGGTAGTCTAGGACCAAAACCGTGTGTGCAATGTGGTGTTGGAGTCAGAGGAAAAACTCAGTTATGTGTAAAATGCGGCGGTAAAAAATATAGAGAATTAAAACGATATTATGACACAAAAAATAATACTTTGACATTGTCAGGTAAATCTCCTATAAAAACCGTAGAAGATTATCTGGTCAGATTTCAAAACAATGATTTAGACAAATAATATTATATATATAAATGGAGCAAAACGAATTTGTGACACATCCCATAATTAAAAATTATGAGGCGTCTCGAGATGGTGTGATCAGACACTGTCGATCGAAAAACCCAGTCGGTGGTGTTAATAATACTGGTTATTTTAGATTCCGTGCTGGAATTAAAAATTATTACTCTCATATATTCATATTCGAATGTTTTTATGGGGTCATCAAAAATGGACTTGTAGTTGATCATATTGATGGAAATCCCAAAAATAATCATCCATGTAACCTGCAAGCTATTACACAGAGTCAGAATTCTGCACGTGGAAATACTGGAAAATGTAAAAAGTTTGCAAGAAGATCTATTAAATCCGTAAATAGAGAAACAGGCCAAGAAATAACTTTTCCATCAAGTAGTGAGCCGCCAAATATTTTAGCATACATCCACAATCGGTACAATTTGTCGCAAATAAAACATACAAATCTGCATATTCAATAAAATATGATCAGTCGATCATATTTGAATATATCTAACTCTGTACTCTTAATAAATAAATATTTTTTTGCTGTATAATTCAACCTTGTTAATTATCCCAGGGTTTTTGTTAATGATCATCACTGTCACTGCTCTCAGTGTCATTGACAGAATCAAATAACATAATCTTTCTTAGTTGCATTACACGATTATCTACAATCTTCTTTTCTCGTATTCACGAGATAGTTCAGATCTGATATTTTCGATCGAACGTGCAAGAGGCGCAAGTAATTTTACCTGTTTGTCGTTTACCATTGCCAAGGATTCTAACATAGACTGATAAATCAGTTTCATGAATCTGTACTCATCGAATTTTCGTTGTTTTAATATTTCAAAATCGCATAATATTTTCTCAGGATCGAGATTATCAGAGAGATTTATTCCGTCATGTTTTAATTTTTTAATAGCGGAAATAATATCATTAATATTTTCTTGGTTCATTATATAATAATTATTTCTTCAATATAATAATCAGTTTCTGAATAATTCTAAATCAGATTATAAAAATTGTAGTCCCCATAACCCTATGTGAACTCCTAGATTGCCACACAACATTCTAGCAGGCTCAGAAGGTCAGAGGGGACTGTTTTTTGAGGATGATCATGAATATATACATATGATTATGATTTTGATTTTGATTATGATTTTGATTTTTTGCAGACAGCACAAACATAAACTTAACAACAAACATAAACTTAACAACAAACATAAACTTATCCAAACTTATCCTAATGAACATATGATTGTATGAACATGAATATATACAAATGGTGATGATTTTGATTATATTTTTTGAGGACGGCACAAACATATGATTGTATGAACATGAATATATACAAATGGTGATGATTTTGATTTTTGCAGACAGCACAAACATAAACTTAACAACAAACATAAACTTAACAATTGACGGAATATAACGGTGGAGGGGGGAGGATTTATCTACGTCCAACAGATTTTATGCAACTCTCCCCCATACAAACCCCGGGAAGTGCAAAAGTACACCCACCACGTGGTTACATGGTGGGAGAGTTGTATTATTTTTCTGTTGGGTTTCGTACCCCCAATTATAAATAGCATCCGTCGCCGAATGCAAGATAATATATCTTTAGCATTTTTGGAGACTCGAACACACAGAGAGTCTGCAGAACTTTGATCTACGTGCAAACGCCTTAACACCTCGGCCACCGCTCTCTTATGAATATACAGTTAAATTTAAGTATATAAACTATTTGCACTGTCTCACATGTGATTACTCTGGACTTGCATTAATAATAGAATAAAATCAGTTATTGTAGAACTGTAGCGTAAATTTACTTCAATTTTTCAAACATAATTCATAAAATAATCGCATATTACATTTTCTGTATGAGTTATCGTTCGTTAAGGTCAAAATACATGTGTTAGAGCTAAAAATAACTCTACGTACTTGCATATAAACCGACGTGAATTTAAGGCTATCAGAGTTAAAAGATGCATCAATATCCCTCTCTGTTACAAATTGCTGCTTCACTAACAGCTAATTGCTTACAGAGAACAAATAAATCACTAAATAATTAACGAAAAACAAAATATCTTCGTGGTCTGTAAATTGAACGTAGTAGTAAGGGAAATAATCGTTTAATTTGCTCTGCAGAGAGAGGGGACAGTTATCTCGCTTCATTATATGTACAATTGCTTTAATCACAGGAATTGATTATTCAGATTTTAATGATTTTGATTAGTAAACTACCCATCAGATAAAGAAATTTGTAACCATTTCATTAATCAGAGAACCATTTAGCCCATCAAATAAAGAAATTTGTAACTATTTCATGAATCAGAGTACCTATTTACCCATCAGATTAAGTAATTTTGACAAATCAACAACAACATTAAATATAATAAACGATTTGATTTATATTTATTATTGTTTATTCTGATTTTGATCATTTATTCTATTATGATTTTGATTATTTATCCTGGTTTTCATTAATTTTGATTAGTAATTTACCCATCAGATAAAGAAATTTGTAAATAAACGTTTATAACTTACACGTTGAATTGGGCTGTCTTCATTAACTATGTAAGTATTAAGAAATCTATCTGCCGGTGCGTTTAATGTTTTTTCTCTGTCAACGATAGTCTTATTTACATATTCTAAGTCTGATGCAACTTGATTCAAATGTTGTATTACTTCAATTATTTGATTTTTTAAATCATCGTTGTAAGAAATGTTAATGCTTGAAAATAAATTTCTTAGATCATTAAGTACACGTCCATGTTCAGATTTAATTGGTTTTGATTTTGAGTTAATTTCTTCAACGTTAATTATTGCTATTCTTGTTGTACCTTTCTTACCCTGAATGAAATCTACAAAATGAGCATAATGTGTGTAACCACGATAAGCATCCGGATTCTCAATGAACGGATACGTTTTTCGATATTCTGGAAGTTTTATAAATTTTTCAACATTTATAACAAAATCAGATCGTTTTGGTTCAGGTGGTCCTTGATAAACCGGTGCAACTTCAGGCCATCCTAATACTGATCTGATCGAACTTTGATATATCTACAGAATAATCAGGGGAATTTATTTCAATCACCGCTGATAATGTTGGTTCGTAAACAGTAATTGCTATTTTTGATTCTTTTCCTGTGATTGATTTAATTCTGCGCTGAATTTCATCATTGATCTGTTCTATTTGATAACTGCCCGTTGGAATAGCAACTACTTGCCAATCAGGAGTTTCATCAGGCTTATTCTTATTAGCGAACACTAATGAATTATTTGGCTGTAGTCCACCAAATGGTTTTGATCTAATATTTGGCCAGCTATAATAAACTCGCAATTGTGCTAATGCTATTTCTTTTGCAGGAATTGCGGTTGGAAAGTTAACGCTAAACTCAGGATTGGTCGAACTTAATGAGATCATCGTAGTTTTTGACGGGGTTGTATTAGTGACGATCTGCTGAAGTAGCTCTCTTGAGTCAGTCATTATTATTATTGTTATTATTTAATTCGCCTTGGTTATTGTGAGTGACCTTGTCAGCGATTCTGAATGCTTCATCATAGGTTTTCATTATCGTTGCGAACTCCTCATCAGATATTTTACCATCGCTGAGGTACAACGAAATATATGACGATAATTTAGAATAGGCTGTTGTTGCTGTATGTAATTTTATTATATACTCGTGTAATTTAGTATTTGTACATGCAGATATCTTCTTAGCTATAATACTAAGAATGCCTGCGACAGTCGTTGAAGTTGAAACGACAGTTGTTACAACTGCAGGCGCCGTCATTGTTATTGTTGATAATAATAATCCTGCCCCAGCAACAATAGCGGAAACTAAGTAAACAATTATATCAATGACAACCATACGTCTGCGATATTTTTTTACTTTTACTGTATAATCGTCGATTATATTTTTTAATTCAGTCTGACATTTACACACTTGATTATATCTGTGACGTTGAACGTCGATGTGGGACTGTGGTCCTTGGTTTTGATCCATTATACAATGACGTTAAGTAATTAATTAAGGAGTTTCAGCTACGAATTCCAGACACCACCAGTAACGTCTCGGAGGCATTTCCGTTGACGTCAACGTAAATATTTCTTTAGTGTTTTTATTTAGCATCACCAGTAGAGGATTATGATATACATTAGGTGGTGATGAAGTGGCAGCAGTAATTTCTAAACCGTACATGGACAGCCTGTATAACCCAGTTACTTCTGCGGTATGTTCGAGAGTGTTATTTTGTGGTGTCCATGTTGATGACCCTGATGCTACTGTATATACGATATTTTTAATCTGTCCGTGTGGAATTTTAATCAGATTAGTTTTTTGAACAATATTAGGTATTCCACTGACAATGTAGTTGAGTTTCATGTTAACGTCGGCTAGTTTTATGTCAACGGTTGGTTGTTCCCCCAAAAAAATCTTTAATGGTTTTGTTTATATTTCTACGAAAATTTAAGAACGTTTCTACATGTCTAGAAAAAGTAGCATTGAGTGTAGCCATTTCGTCATTGATTGTTTTTGGCGAAGTTGTCATAGGAATTTCCTTATCATCGACGTATTTCTTCGTTGCAGCATCAAAATCTAATTCTGGTGTTCTGAGATTATTAATACCATTATTATTCATATTGAGAAATGCACGCATTATACCACCGTTGACTAATACGTACTTAGATTCTTGATCGTCGACATATTTCTTTGTTGCAGCGTCTGCAACTTCGGTTGGATTTCCAAAACCTGTAATTTTATTTCGGTTCATGATAATGTTATCCGTGAATGAATCACCAGCTTTCTTAATATAATCGCTGACTGACGTACCGGAATCTTGTATTTTACCTTGATCAGTAAAAGTAACGATATTATTAACAACCGCATTAGGAACTCGTATAAGTACATCTGGCAGTTGTATATTACTCGTTTTTAATCGTCCTTCCTTATTCTGAAAAACAACGACTTCATTTTGATCCACACTTGTGATGTTTAATAAATCATCAATCTCATTTCTGAGCTGATCAAGAGTTGCATATTTAGATAAATCACCTAATTGAGATTTACCACGAGAGGATCTTCCGTAAATATCTATCATTATATTTATTAGTGTCTGTTTAAATGTGACGTCGTAGTATATTCATGCACGACTTTATGAGGTGGGTTTGCTGATTTTGATACAGCATCAAGTACAGCGAGTACTTCACGACCACATATTGGCGGATCAGTTAATGTTTGTGTTGGTAGCGTTGAATACCATATTGGAGTACTTTGTATGCTGCTAACATACTTTAAGAATTCCATCGGAGGTGCTAATCCATATGAATCAAAATAAATAATTCCACGTGGATCAATCGCATACGCAACCCAATGTGTGCCTGGACCAGAGTTTTTATCGAGATTAATAATACCGGTTTCAATATTGTTCGGTTGTTTTGGTAATTGATCACGCATAAAAATACCTCTGAAGTTTTTTATTTTTAATTTTTTAGCAGCATCGAGTAAATCAAAGTTAGACATAGGCAGAATCAATGAACTGTCCCGGGAAGTCTTAGACCCTTTCCGTACCATGAATATGGGGTCCCTGGTAATCTTAAACCGCGACCGTATGCTGGGCCTGATAATCTTAGACGGCCCGGCTGTGGTACGTTTGGTGCTCTCAACCGTCTTCCGTGTTGTTTTGCCCGTGATCTTTTTTTAAGCTTTCTGCGTGCATGATTCCTTTTCCTGTTCCTTTCTTTAATGCCATTCCAGCAGCGGTTCCAACAGCACCTAACGCAGCTGCTTTTGCAACAGCTGGGGCTGCAGCGGCTATTAATGCTGGTATAACTGCAAGAAGTGGAAATATACCACCCGTCTTAGCGATGTCTTTGATAGCGCCTGCAGAAAGATTAAGTTTTATACCTTTATTTGATTTTTTGGCTTCATTGAAGTTTCTGAACTGACGCTCGGTCAAAGATAATTTATTTGAACCGCTCATTTGTTCTTTTTTTTAGCGATATTTTTATTCCACAGTTATTTTTTGATGCTGATTGTAGCCTTTTAATCTGACCAGGAGTCAGACTAACACTAACGTGATTATATGACATTATAATATTCATAAACGATCTAATTACGTGTTACATATTTTCGACTGGAGCATCAACTGCTCGCATTCGTCCACCAACACCTTCAAGTAACATTGATTTATCGCTGAGTATAACGGCTATTGCTCTGTAATTGTCAATAACAACTGGTGCTGGTGCTGCTGGTGGTCTCACACGAGCTCGAAAGTGTATATCAACTACTGACTGTCTGTATAAATCCAAATGTTCCAGCGAAAAGTAATAGATCGGATACAACGTTGTAAAATCCAATTGTGATATTTGTAAACCAGTATCAACATTTTGATCACGACCCATGAACGTCATCAGACGATGATATGCACGTGCTACATGATTTCGATCGAAATTCAATAAAATATCCTCAGATGGTTCTTGATGTCCATTTATTCCTAACGAAACCTCAGAAACATTAAGATGATCAAATATCATATTACTACGTAGTTGATTATCCACCCGTGTAGCATCCTGAAATGCAATAAATATATATCGTGGTGCAGAAATACCCTGCTGGGAAGCTATTTGCCACGTGAATAAACCATTAACATTACTCTGCACAGCATCTGTGGTCATTGTCAACCATGATAATGCTGATCTACCACCCTGATCCATAAAAGAAATTAATCTTTTTTCCTCTTCGATAGATGGAGTCATCACCGGCATCCACAATGAAAGTTTGGTTAATACTACTTTACCAGCATCACCAATGGGTCGCCATATTGCATCATTATCGGTTGCTTTTCGTGCGAGTACAACCGTATGTTTAGCTCCAAAGATGACTTTTCTGACGTTTCTGCAAAATTCAAATATGTGTGAAAGTGGAATTGAACATGAAAATGTTCTTCTGTCACCTTTTAACATTGATTTACGTGCTGCAAATCCTAAGTTGAAATTTGGATTAACATCATGAACCACAAGCCACACGTCAGCGTCAGCGTTGTCGGCATTATTTCTTGGTCGTCTTATATTATACTGTCTGTTTTCTGGATGATCAGAAGTATCTTTTACAAACATCACTGATGGGCCAGCCGATCTTGAATAATCGTCGCTGTATCTAGCCAGACCCAATATTGTTGTAGCAACATCAACGTCTTTCTGGATTGATTCAATATTTTTTCCGTCAATCATGTACGTAGCACTATCAAACAACGCCATGATGCCATTATTAACAAAACCAACCCTAACTTCAGCTCCATATGCTACTGGTGCTGCAGGAGCAGCGTTATTTAAAATTTCACCTTCTACTTCAATAAATGCGTCATAAGAATAATATTGATAATCACGCACAGACTCATCTTTGAGTACTGGTGCGTCCATGTCAAATGCTGGATCAGATATGCGCTTGAACATCTTTATTATATTTGCTATCGTCTAACACGAAGACACGAAGACCACTTCCTGCTACTAGACTAGCGGTTATATTTTTTTCCTTTTCTGACATTGGTACACTAGCCAACTCTGCTAGTTTTTGATTAGCAGCTTGGTTTATTATTTTACTAATATTTGCAGGCATTACTTCAGTGCTAGGTAATTTTACTGGCTGAGGTTTTCGTCGTATTAATCGTGCTAGTCTATCCTTCATTGCTGAGAATGCTTTACTAGCAACATCACCAACAGCACCAATACCTTTTTCACGAACAACATCAATAGCTTTCATTCCCAGTTGCTTTGCAATCGGTATTGCTTTTGGGGTTATCCTTCTAAATAGACCCTGAACAACATCACCTAGTCCATCTCCGTTGGTTGTTTTGTATACTGGTAATCGTGAATTTATTACCCTGACCATGGTTGGTCCACGTTGAGTACTATGTACAATCATTTTATTATAGTCATTATATTTAATTACATACTCAATCACTGTGGTAGTCATCGGCAATTTCATTAATGAGAGACCAATACACATTAATATCCATGATAACGCCTGTAAATAATCGTTTACAAATATCAGCTGCTTCATTAATTATTTCTAGAGAATTATTACCAGCTCGTTTTCCTCCGATGAGGATTTCCAGTCGATTAACATCGGAGAGAACGCTGTTTGGACAAGTAATAAGACCACTTCCCTGAGTAGTAAATCCACTTCCACTTGTGTTGCCAGAAGAGGCGCTTGACGGCCAATATTCTTCCTGTTCTTCTAAACCTTTTTTTGTTTCTTCTTCCTCAACATGAGGTTGTCTGAATAGCAATTTTTCCGGCGATGACATATATCCGGGTAAGTGCAATCTTTCAACATCTTTAACTTGTCTCATAAATTCTGTAAATCTATCCTTATATTCACCAGTGATTCTGGATATATTATTATACTTTCAAAATACAAAAGAAACCCAATTCTTTTTTGAAACACTGGCGGTTTCTGGATCTAATAATGTATCACGATGTGAATATCCTGCTGCTGCAAGTTCGATAGGGTTATCCCGAAGTAGTCTACGACCTTCTTCGGTAAATCGGGCTGGTGGTTTTTGGTTTTGGCGTAACAAGATCCCTTACGTCACCGACCTCCTCACGAACTTTGTCAATGCTCTCAAGTACTTGTACTTCTTGTAATTGTGACTGAGCCGCAGCTATTTCAGCTGGAAGTTCTCGTAGAATCTTCTTTGTTTTTTTAGTTCTTTCTGCTATTTTTCCAGTTGCTTCAGCGGTTTTCTCTAACGTTGGAAGAAGACCTTTAGTGGTTTCTGTGATAGGTTTAAATAATTGTTTTGTATCCTCTTCAAAATCAACTTGAGATTCCTGACGTGATTGTAGTTGTTGCTTGACAGAATCACGAACAGGTAAATATTTTTTAATTGCCTCTAATCGCTCTCGAGCTAATTTAGCTGAATGTGGTTCTCCAATATTCATTATTGATAATATTATTTATACTGGCTGTTTAATTTATAGCAGCAGGCAGGGTGAAAAACAACCAATATTGAGTGATCCGGCGAGTAAACGAGAAAAGCACTATAAAATAAAAACAAAGAGTCAACAATAAAATAACAAAAATAACCCAAACGATTTATTATCAGTTTTCAACCGTACGGAAATAGTCTCGGTTAGAGACTTTGGTTTAGAGTTATTGACATTGTTTTTTCAGCCTACGTAGGAACCTTATGTTTTAGACAAATGACGATTCAGACAAGTGGTCTGTTCACCCTGCCTGCTGCTTCCCCACTATAAATATAAAGGGTATGAGTTTTATACTATATTTACATACATAGATACATATTATCCAACGAAAAGGGTGAAAGTGTTTATAGACGCACTATACATACATACATACATACATACATGCATGCACAAACGCACGCACACACATACATACATACTATAATTTAAATTTAAGCCGACTTTACTTCAGTGTTCTAAGCCTTCTAGTATCACGATAATTGAGATTTCACACATACTATTGCCACAAGGCATATTGTATAACTTGAAGCAAAACAGGCATGATTAGTTTATGTTCATACATACATCAATGTTGATGCACCATTCTATTGGGAAAATCATTCATGATGATATGAAAAAGAAAATAGCAATTGTACAAATTTTCATATTTGTTTTAAGGTGGTACTACATAGCTTTTAACTTTGCACAGGGTTTAATTTTAAAGAAAACAAATGTAACTGGTTTTCCTATCGGGTTATCCTGGCAAACACTTTTAATTGACTTTATTTTCGTGTATGATTGATGGCTGTAATTAGGGTTATAGAGTATTTGGCTTTACTTCAGATGTTCACCTATCAAAAAATGCTAGCTCTACTTGGCCATTTTCACCCCCTGGTCTGCAAGGTTAAAATGAAAGAAAGAGTCGATAATATAATCTACGTATTTTTAATACACAATTTCTAATTCATTCATTACATTTTCAGATGGTGGTATTGCCTACTCTGTCAAAATACGTTTCTCTGTTTTAATACCTGCTAAAGTTAGTATCATTTGTACTAAATCGGGTTGGTTTTTCGAGGACATGTGGGCAACAGTTTTGATAAGTTGTGTGCTTAGATCATGCACGATGTCCACAACTACAGCACGTAAAGAACATTCAGCCACAGTACACGAAAAGTAGTATGGAGGCATGCCAACATTCCCTCCGCTGTGCATGTTGCAAACAAGTTCCTCTTACACCTGTAACTGTCAAAGCATGTAACATCTTTAGAGCGCCCTCTTATTACCAACTAGATATCATAAAAAGTCTTCTCGTATAAACCCAATGTCGATACGAATTCCTATCCAGGTATTAGATCGCAGACCGGCACTATTTTCATTTTGGACCAACTAGATATCATAACAAGTCTTTTAGTGAGAACTCCATGTTGAGACGACCATTCTTTCAGGTGGTAAAGGGATAACAATATTTTCCAGATGGTCACTATGAGGCCATATTGAATGTCCGATAGGAACTATTTTCATTCAGGACCAACTAGATATTACAAGAAGTCTTCTAACAAAAACCCCATGTCGATGTGACTTTCTGTTCATGTGTGATAGCGATAACACGATTCTCAAATGGCTGTTGTGGAAGAAATACTGGATTTCTGAACACTGCCAATTTAATTTCGGAGCAATTAAACCTTGGGAAGAAAGTATGGGTAAATGTTAATTGCCATCTTCCAATTATTTTAGGATACGTAGCGACAACAACTCGTGTGAACGGACGGACGACGTATAACGACTGATGACGGACAAAAGAACATCCCATAAACCCTTCTGGTCTATGGCCAGTACAGCTAATAAAATGTGATTGAGTTCAACGGAAAAAAAAAAAAAAAAAAACCGGAAGTGATTCAGTAGGTACAAATGTAGCACGGTTTGCTTCACTAGCTTCCTCCACACAGGTACGTACCAAGAAACACACTCTAAAAGCGTGCATTGGATTTAGGCAGGAATGCAGGTTAAGATAAAGTGAAGATGTGCTATATTGTACATTATTTCTCCTCTGCTTCGTTGAGGCGAACTATCCATGCAAATTCATCTCACAGAAAGAAATATACCGGGACACGCACACACTCTCTCACACACATATACACGCACACACATACACACGTACCTGTGTCGACTGCCACTAAATGTGAAAATATATTCTATATTTATATTCTAGTACAGTCATACCATGCTTGAGCAGTGATCTCAACAAATTCTTATAACATGCAGTTGAAAGTACCTAAACGTAACTGGTTATTTTATGCCTTCTGTGCCATGACAGACTCGAATATCCGTGATATCAAATCATCGGAAGGCAATAAAGGACACTTAATGGAACACAGAGTGGGAAAAACCCACTCATCGGGCAGCTATAAAGCACACTGCATAAAAGACAGACTGGGATAAAACCTCATTAGAAATGTGAGTAAAAACTATGAAAGTTGAAAGGTTACTGTTCTCTTGTACAAACTAGGCTACCTCGGGAAAATCATTATGAAATAATACCCATTATTGTCTCTGTACAGCTCTTTCAATGGCTAATATTCCTGTTTGTGTGTGTATATATATATATATATATATATATATATACAATTTGTATCGTCTGAATAATGCTTATATTTCATAAAGTGGGTGAAACAGTATTTAAAATATTTAAGATTTTCATCCACGAGATTAAATATATCCTTTATTCACTCAGAAAAAAACAAATTTTCTTATTTAATGTTAAAATATATCGGCTAGCAATATTTATGAGAGACTGAAGTAGCAGATATCCAACGAAATATCAGCTGTTGATTAGTAAGGTGATGCTGCATTGTGCATATTTGCAATGAATATATCAATAGTAGCATAATTATGTTCTACCTCAAGGTACAAAAACTCCACATACACAAAAAAGAATAATGTAATAATAAACATAAATAAACATATTGGGGATCTTAACCTTCGTACTCTTGCCTGACAAGTGGCTACCACTAGACCAACCAAGTGACAAAATGGCGGATGAAATTTCTTGGTCATAGTATATCCATGTTTATTGACCGCTGGGGAAAAGTATTTTTTATTTACTCCATTGAATGAACAAAATTATATCTCTTGGAAAATCAACTTATTCAAGGACAAACTAAAACCTACATCTTAAAAATAAACATTCACACAACCAAGAATTAAAAATGTTTCAAATTCTTCGACAATCAACGACGTGGATCGCTTCTTAAAAAGCCTTTATCCTTTATGCATGATATCAACTTTCACAAAAGGCTATAGTATGTTAGTCATACATACACAAGTCTCCTGCGAGAATTTTCTACTGCTGTAAAAGGGATGCATTTTAGGATACAGATATTTAATTCACTGATCCATGGTCCTACAGCTTCATTATGCTGGCCTTGCGTAGCGCCCAATAAAAAGAATGGTCCCCGTGTCATTGTCCCGGATCAAAAACAGGAATGGGTGATCGGCAATGAATTTTTCTGGCGGCAACGGCATCGCCATACATCTCATCATCATACCAGTAGCTGCAGCAGCTTCCGTCCCCTCCTCGTTCACATCGATGAATGTCTTGTGGATGACGTCGCTGATGAACGCATCTGGATGTCCATCCAACATGGCGCCAAAGTCTGCTTTTGTTGATTGCAGAATATCTGATATTCCGAGCTTCGGTAGCGTCTTAGTCAGCTCATATGTGATCTCCATCTTGAACTTTGGCAGCGCTATGATGACCTCAGGCCTGCCACCATGTGCCAAATCTTCACAAAAAGAACTAAAAGCATGCGCAGTAAGAGCCTTCTCAACACCCTTAAGCCCATCTTTTTCGTATGGAAGCAAAATCACCATTGAAAGATTTCCGTCCTTATACGGCAACATCAGAGCGGAGTACTTCAGCTCGTCATTTTTAAGGAAACGACATTTCCTCTTAGCCTGCATCATATCAACTTTCACAGTCTCAGTTGTAGAAATATGGAAATCATTTTTCTCTGTTCTTTTGGGGTCAAATTTGGTGTCCCAGTCTCCCTTAAAGTACACGGCGTTCACCAGGACCACAAGGGTCAGAGAATTAATGCTCCCAGCCGGAAGCAAATCCTTGATCTTGTCACGAGTTTGTTCTTCAACCCAGGTATTTATCCGATGTCGGGACTTTTCTGACTCGCCAGCAAAGTCCAAACACTCCATCGCGCTACCATGATAAAGCAGGGACTTCTCCGTATACTCCTTTCGTACAGATAACCCCATTTTGGCAAAAATACGATTAGCAATGGCAAGTGTCGTGCTATCAGCAGTTTTCGCATTCAGAACTTTTCTCATCTTTTGGAATTCCTTGTGTATCACCTCTACCTCCATCTGGTCCAGTCCAAGAGCTTTCCTTATTTGCGCTTCAGAGTCTCCTTTGGCCCCTAAATGAGCCAGTAACATGGCTGCACACACACTGTAAGGGGACAGAAAAATGTTTTCCCCGCCCTCCATGAACAATTTGTACAGGTTCAAAGAAAAAGCCGTCAAGCCATCATTTAAACGTGGAGATGGCAAGTTTGTAGTGTCCTGCTTCGATTGGGCCATTTTGTTTCTGCAGATACCGCAAAACAGATGACAACACTCTAAACCATATCGCCACAAGAATAGATCCTCTTCCCCACAGTAATGAATAATATCTCAAAAAGTAAAGAGAAACACCCTATTATTTTCAGGATATGCGTCAGCTACACCTGTTATATTGTACTCACCATACTTAATGCATCGCAAAGAATTGAGTTCAATACGTCAAGTTCCGATCAGCATTTACTTCAGTCAGAGATGTGTAGTGTCTATCCGTCAGCCGTTAACTGTTTTTGTCCCACCGGCTCATATCTTCCGTGATTTATTTACAGCTCTATCTCCAGCCAGCCATACATGCTTACTAGCTAGTATGGTGATATGTACATGTGTCTGAGTCACACAACTAGAATTTTACGCTGGCGGTTGTAAGTGTGGTATTATTCTACACGTACTTAAAATCAATAAAGGCTGAAAGTAATCTAATGGAAGAAACCAGATTGTTCCGAATGTAAATATGAGTACAACTAAGAGATCATTATTTTGAGCTTTTACCTTGTACCGTAGCACCCCCATGTAAAGTAGATCATTTTTAGTCATATATATTTGCCAGAAATGTTGCTACAGCTTTGTCAACTATCTGTCGTTAAAACTATCTAATGAGTTTGCGAATAGTTTACTGTTTTGTCTGCCTATCCATTACACAATTCACTGTTATAATAGTTCTAACTCTTTACAAGAAATGGGCATTACGGCGAAAGTCTCGAGCCCATGCATAGTAAAACCAGCGCAATGTAAATTTACAACACAGAGCTAGTTGAACGGGCATGAGGAAGAAAACGGCTTCTATTTGCATTCATTCAGTGAATTAGCCACAAGGGAATATATACATATACGTTTGTTACATAAATTCATGATACATTTGGCTCAGACAATAAAATCAAATTTATCACATGTACAACTATTCAGTTAATATAAGAGATGTATACTTATATATATATATATATATATATATATATATATATATATATATATATATATATATATATATATATACCACAAATACAACAAATGAGATACAGATATATTGGATTTTTAACGTAGCTTTAACAATTTTAGTCACATTGCTACGATGTCTAGCATTGGGACATCATGCCGCAGACATGTAGGATCATGTCCCACCAAGTAACATTATCATGACACCAGACCGACCAGTCTTAACACTAACCTCTTAATGCTGAGCGACAGGCGAGGAAGATGCAAGTACCATTTTTATAAGTCTTTGATACGGCTCGATTAGGTTCGAACCCGCGGTCGCCCGCATCCGAGGAGGACTGTCTAAGCAATTAAGCCACTGGAACAGTCAGAGACATTGGTAAAATGGAGATACAGAGATATTAACAACATGGGGATACAGAGATATTAGTAACGTGAGGATACATAGAAATAGTAACATGGGGATATATAGATATTAGTAACATGGGGATACATAGATATTAGTAACATGGATGATACATATATATTTGTAACATGGAGATACAGAGATATTAGTAACATGGGGATACAGAAATAGCACTAGGATGAGGATACAGAGATATTAGTAACATGCGGAAACAGAGATATTAGTAACAAAGATATTATTACACTAAATTCAACATGAATTGCTACTAAAACCATTACCTAAAGATATAACAATTTATAAAAGTCTGAAATAATACAATGCTTATTGTAGGCAAGTAAAATAAACGCCACTTCTGTAGAAGTTAAATGTGTGTCTATCTGTGTGTGTGTGTGTGTGTGTGTGTGTGTGTGTGTGTGTGTGTGTGTGTCGATTGTTTATTCGGTACACTAATTTTTGCACGTTTTTATGTTTGTGACATAAAGTTTATTAAATAGAACATGTAGATTAATTAAGTTTTGAAATATGATGTTTTAATACTATGTCAAAGAACTTTAACGGACGATTACAATACACACGCATACAAACACGTAACAGCACATATCTGGGTGTCATGCAACAACCTGCACAAAATTATATCAATTTTAGACACCAACATAATGAAACTAAATATTATCCACAATTCCATTTCCGAATACTTTCTTTGGTTTCTTTTTTTTTCACTATGCAATCAACTGGCATGTTTTTAAAACTCGCATCTCGCTTGCCCATTGGGCAGACTAGGCAGCTGCCCAGGGCGGCAAACCTAAGGGGCATGCAGATTTTAAAGTATGTTAAAAAAATAATTTATTTTCCTTAAAAAAGTGAAGGACAGGAATAACAGTTAAAATTTGGTCATTATTTAAAAGGGTAAAGGCTTTTGAAGGATCTGGTTTTAAGGTTTGTTAAGGGCAGAGGGAGGGTGGGGTAGGCGGCAATTCTGACAGCGCTTAGGGGCAACAAATTCATATATCCTTCATAGGGTTGCACCTACAATGATTACCGTGCAACATAAAATTTGTTTTCTTCACAATTGGTCATACATTTGATAATTAGTCGTACAATTTATAATTGTTGCCTTTGATATTTCATTGCTGAAAAGCAATTTTTATCATCTGTTACCCTGATATTTTTTAATCACATTTAAAAAAATGCCTACTGGGGTCTTGATTCCATTGTCGGGTAAATGAAAACATAGTTCTTGATCCTATTTCATACTTTCTTTACCTATGCGCTTCCACCGCAGTGATTTCACAACCACAATAAAAGGCATCTCAAAATAAAGAATGACTCCTTCCGCATCAATCCATGATAAAAGGCAGTCCATGTCATGGTGACGTCACAGTGAGAAGTACAGCCAAACAACACCTTTAAATTTAGATAGGTCTAGTTTTCCTCCACACCCAACCGGAAACATTTTATTCGGAAACGTTTTATTATTTAACAGTCCAAGGATTTCAACTTTGAACATTTTCGGGAAGAATATTTTGAAAATGTGAATAATGGGAATAAAGAAAGATGTGATTCCTAGGCAGTAATTTATGACACATTTACAAAATAAATATCTGTCATAAAAATAGAGTGTCACATATTTAAATACTTAATATTTTTAACAAATTTTTAGAATATAAAGATGCCCTCCCTTTATGAAACTTGCAGTTCATTAACTAGGGTACAATATTCTTTCTGGGTATCTGTAAAAAGATAATATGGAGGCACATGCTCCTGATTTTTTTGGTACAAGGCGGAAACTAATGATAACACCGTCACCCTACTCTCATACATACTCGAGTGTCAGAAATTTTGGAGAAGAGGGACATGGTATACATTATAATCACAACGTGGAATGTGCTGCCCAAACATTTATATTTAAGTGAATTTAACATTTAGCCCCCTACTGCACCCTGACTGTGAATTGCATCCCTTGTACTATTAAGGATTGTATAAAAAATGACCAATTGTAAGGGACAGCCCATTTCAACGTCTGAGGGGTTGGGGTGGTATTCTATTGAATAAAATTTCTATTTGTCAAATAGCGTGAAAAAATATTAGCTCTGAATTATAGTAAATCCTTATCATATTGATTATATTAGTTGACAAAAATAAATTATCGTCATCGAAAATTAAAATAAAATTCCTGGCTGAAAAGAAGCCCCCCCCCCCCCTTCCGCAAATGAAATGGTCGGTTTCTAACATAGCATGAACTGAAATAATCATTTATCATTTCGTTCATCCGTACGTTCGCATGGACGTCCTGAATATGTTTAATGCAACCCCAAAAACTAACAAACTTACAGCCATGAATTCTTTCAAATTTTTATAGTTGGAAGTAGATATTATAATTACAGTTCGTTGCAGAAATTGTTTTAAAGTAACCCTTTTATACGTTAGAACTTGGCCTTTTATTAACAAAACTTACCCCCTTTTTAATTCTGGACTTGGCCTTTTATTGACAAAACTTACCCCCTTTTTAATTCTGGACTTGGCCTTTTATTGACAAAACTTACCACCTTTTTAATTCTGGACTTGGCCTTTTATTAACAAAACTTACCCCCTTTCTAATTCTGGACTTGGCCTTTTATTAACAAAACTTACCCCCTTTTTTATTCTGGACTTGGCCTTTTATTGACAAAACTTACCCCCTTTTATTAACAAAACTTACCCCCTTTCTTATTCTGGACTTGGCCTTTTATTGACAAAACTTACCCCCTTTTTAATTCTGGACTTGGCCTTTTATTGACAAAACTTACCCCCTTTTTATGTCTGGACTTGGCCTTTTATTAACAAAACTTACCCCCTTTTTAATTCTGGACTTGGCCTTTTATTGACAAAACTTACCCCCTTTTATTAACAAAACTTACCCCCTTTCTTATTCTGGACTTGGCCTTTTATTGACAAAACTTACCCCCTTTTTAATTCTGGACTTGGCCTTTTATTGACAAAACTTACCCCCTTTTTATGTCTGGACTTGGCCTTTTATTAACAAAACTTACCCCCTTTTTAATTCTGGACTTGGCCTTTTATTGACAGAACTTACCCCCTTTTATTAACAAAACTTACCCCCTTTCTTATTCTGGACTTGGCCTTTTATTGACAAAACTTACCCCCTTTTTAATTCTGGACTTGGCCTTTTATTGACAAAACTTACCCCCTTTTTAATTCTGGACTTGGCCTTTTATTGACAAAACTTACCCCCTTTTTAATTCTGGACTTGGCTTTTTATTGACAAGAGTATTGTTAGCATAACTGAGGAGAAAGTTCACATTTGGTATGGTTATTTCTATGCACGTGCAGATGCCTTTAACGGGTTTTCAAACCAAAACAACCGTTTTTCAACATTTCACAATTTAGTTTAACTGTTTGGACTTGTACTTTCTGGGTATATATCTTGTTTATTTAACTGTACCAAACATACACGAGGTAGGCAAATTAATCGTAGTATGCATGTTTCTGTGGATACTGTGACCTTCATATGTTTTCATGTCATAATAGCCATTGTCTTTCTTTTAATGACAATTTACTCCTTGACATCTAAATCTATAAAGCTTCCCGATTTCTCTTCAGGGTCACAGAGAGAGAGAGAGAGAGAGAGAGAGAGAGAGAGAGAGAGAGAGAGATGCAAAATTATTTGGAAGTTGACATCACCACTGCAAGAAAACCTAAATTTATAGCTTTACTAAAATATATATTTTTGGTTGTAAAAACCTTATTAGTATGCAATCTCACTCTACGTGCGTTATGTGCAATTAGGTCAACATAATCTTGCACCTACATCGTAGTATATACCCAGAAATACATTTATCTTACAGTTTTTGACATTATTTTCTTCCGAGTAACATGCCACATGTTTAAAAGGATTCTGAGAATGTCATGATTGAAGGGAACATTAACCAAGGTTTAATGACACAATGTTTTGGCTGCCCCAAGATATTCCGGCTTCTAAGGATGTCGGCCATCCTGAATTGTTGAACTACGTAATCATGAAAATATTTCCAAATGTGAGAGAGTCTTTTGTGAGAGTCAATTACATCAAGATGAGCATACATGATATAAATATATATTTATCAACTGATTCTAATGAAAGTACTGTCTACCTTGAAGCCATCAAAATGGTGTTTGCTTGACAAGTATCTGAAAGTCTTGGTAAGTTTGAATGTTTGTCAAGACAGACTTTTAACGGTAACTCAATGGGATTTAAATCCGAATTAGCGAGGATGGCGTTGTACGATTGTTTGTACCTGGAGGATCTGTAGGCCTTTCTCGGCTCTACATCAGCTCCAAGCTGGTATTCAGGACCAACTCTATAAGTGCATTCTTTCGTTGTCTCAGAATTATTTCTGTATGTTATTGACACCTTGACAGCAACGAGGAACAGCCTTTTATGTCTTTTAATGACAAATGTGTCAAAAGCTAGGCACAGCGCTTAAGGATATTAAACCGAAAATGGTGGTCAGACAAATCAATGGCAGCAAAGTAATTCCTACTGGCGATACTTCTCAGACGTGTCAGATATGCCCAAGAGCATGTGTGATTGCCGAAGGAATATAAAAATAAACAGAAGAAATCAGAACAGGTCTTACATTTCAATCAGGATAAAGAAAATGAAAATCATTTACCTGAATGCCAGCATTTTGAAGAGGTATACTAGGTTTTCAGAAATCTTGCACCGAATCTAACTGAAAATCAGTTTACACTGCTATGTTCACAAACCATGGCTTATAATTTACAAAATAGTAAAGGGATGAGATGGCCAGTGGGAATTGCTAAGTTTGTCAATATCTTTGCACAACAGAAAACCCTCAGTTTAAGGAAATTTTACTAAAATGTTTGGTTAAATTTCTCATCTGAGCAGTTATTATCACGATGTGTAAATTCATTATGATATGCTTTGACCATGATATAATACCATAAAATGATGGAGTAGATGTTAAATGAGGCCCAAAAACAAAATGTGACAAAACGGGGTTGTTTGGTAGATTTAATACTGGATGAGCTGTTGATGCAAGTTGTTCACTATAAATCTGGTAGCTTATTGTTCCATCTACTTAATTCCGGTCCAGTTCACCATAAATCTGGTAGCTCATTGTTTGGTCTAGTTAATTCTGGTCCAGAGTTAAAAAATTACGAATTAAAGTCTGAAAATTTAATGAATCCATCTATGAATATTACTTTAAACCAATATACTACTGCACGGATGTGTACAGCAACAACAGTGTAATTCTCAGAACGCACTTTAGTCATGAAAATTCAGTGGAGACACAACGGTTGCCAAATATTACGGAAACCCAATGAAAAAAAAATTATATTCATGGCGGTCCCATGCCATTTACTTACATCAGGAATAATTTTCAAAGTAGCGGTTTTGAAGACATTTATAAGAGACTTCTCACTGTAGATGGCGTTTAGATCATCTGAAAGATGTGGAAAGAAACCTTTACGTGGAACCGGAGTACATTCCACTTCCCAGTTCATGACAGACTGTCTAATGAACATGATTTTTCTCCAAACGAGCGTCATAAGATGAAAACAAACTTGCTTTTGAAACTATGAACCAGGGTATGTTGAATTTGATGCCTGCACCAAGAAAGTCTACCTTAAGCAACGCAGAAGAAACTAATGGCAGTAGTGAATCTTTTGCAGCATACAAGTTTCTTAGTTTCTTTCATTAGTGATTGTCGAATTGTGAAAGCTATAACAGATAAAGGGCTAAGAAGTCTGGCTGGTTTAAGTCCTGGGAGCAGCAAGTTACAAATTCAGACAGTATCAAAAAGAGATATCAAACTTAAATGACAATGGAAACTAGAAAGCTTCTTGGTTTCAGGCATGACAGTTTCATGTCTTTAACAAAGTTGTGTTTTTAGAAAATAGGTAAAAACATTGTATCTTCCAGCACCAACATTGACATTGCTGAAAATGTGTCCTGCAAACAGAGGTCTATGGAGTATCGTTGTGCTAGTACTAACCCAGCTTATAGATCCTATCGTGCATGAATAAATTGCATAGTGCTAGGACAAACAACAACATCACGCAAATCGAATTCCAATGGAATGCATGCTGGATAGTATGCAGCTGCAAGGTCAGCTAAACTGTCCATTGATGAACAGACCACGGAGTCGACATAATTTTTTTCTACATGATGGGGATGCAAACAATAAATAGCATCAACTCAGAGATTCCAAGAATTGCAGGAATCGCTTCAACGTAAGTCCAGCAAAATAAACACAGGGCATATTAAAATCTATAATGAAAATTATTCAAACCAAAATATGATGAACCAACAAACGGTTCCAGATGTCATGCAAATGAAAGAACTTGGTGTATTATTTTGAAAAAGAAGCAATAATCTGTTGATTCAAGAGACCAATTTCAAATAGTTTTCACATTATATGCCAATCATGCATGTGGTGCAGAAGAAATGGAAAAAGAAATACTTTTCCGCTGTTCGAGGCAATAACGCGTAAGGACAACAATGATACAAAAGTTATTACACAGCAATGGCAAAATTAGTTTAAACTTGATATACATAACATATAATCATGGGCAAAAGCGAACACAATATAAATTAAATATACATAACACTTATAAGGATTACCACTTTCAACTGAAATCCTTATAAGTGTTATGCATATTTAATTTATATTGTGTGTTCGCTTATGCCCATGGTTATATGTTATGTATGTTATGTATATTTAATTTGTATTGTGTGATTGACCATTGTCCATAACTGAGGGTGGAAGTTTGGGCCTACCTAACTAATGTCTTTTTTTTTTACAAACAACATATTTATATAGCTATTTTTTCTATGATTGTAGATTATGTTTTAAGATTATTATTATTTGTAGGTAAACATGTTTTCTTGGATTTGAGATTAAGACATTGGTTCTCCCCTCTGGAATTCCTGGTGTACCTGATGTTTGCCATGTTCTTTACTAAAGTTTAGTAATAAACATGATCTTGTTTATGACTTGGAATGTGTGTTCTGGAAATGAACTTTTGACCCTGATCCTGGTCCTTGTATTGTGACTTAAGTTTCAATATATGTCTGAAGTAAACAAAATTATTTTATTCTTATCTTAACATCCGAAGCGGGATCAGTCTTTAAGTTATGTTCAGTTTTAATTTGAGATGATTTTTTTTTGTTTAAATTATTTACTGGAATTACAAAGTGCTCAATAGTACTTTCGGACTAAAACACTATTTTGGAATTATTGTGATATCATTTAGAGACATTTTGGATCATATCATTGTGATACATGAAAACTGTTAGCACATTAACACAATTCCAGACTATTGGTACACCTGCACATTCAAGATTCCTTCGGAACGCCACTCAAATCATTAAGAATACTCCATACTTTTGGACTTGTGATGGAACTTTAGGATTATTTGGGATTTAGTTCACAATAATGTAAGTTCTTTTTAAGTTTTCACTTTGTATTCTAGGACAAAATATAATACGGTGATTTAAAAGCAAAAAAGGAACTTGTTGGATTTCGCTCTTTTCTGTTACTTAGTTTAAGATCATAGACTCGTAACATAAGTCACTGGCCTATGGACACTAAGAATAGTTAGGTTATATATATATAAAGGTAAGATAAATGATTTTATGGCCCTACTAATTGTTGGTTTGGAAACATATTATACGTTACTCGCTGGATTCAACTTCACTTTCCCATTAAAACAGGGAAAAGTGGTGGGAAAGTATTGAACATTAATTTACATGTTTAAATAATAGTGAATTTTATTAAACAAAAAACAGGAACCTTCTCAAGTTATCACTATACATAAAGACCGTCTTTTATTAATACATATTTGTGTTTTATTTAGATATGCAAATCATTATTTAACAAAAAGGCTATAAAAGTTATGTAACCATTTTTCTTTTATCATCCGTAAGTAAAGCAAAACTTCCAATCTTCTCACCCTTCCATAAAAACAAATTTCTGAATATTTGGTCTATGGATAAGGATATAGATAATATATCAGCAATCTTGACAAACGTAACTTTTGATAAATGATAAGTATGAAGATTAATACAAAGAAAGTACATCATGATTGTTATTAATCTGATAAAATGAGTATTGAGTAGGATTTGTCCTGATCAACACCTCATCCCCACACCTCCCCACCTACGATCCGTGCCCCAATATAATAAAGAGAAACCAATGTTCCTATCAGCACTATCGTAGGTGGGGAGGTGTGGGGATGAGGGTGTGTGTGTGTGTGTGTGTGTGTGTGTGTGTCCAAATTCTCATCATAGCGTATCAAGCTACCCATGCTGGCTTACAGAATACAGGCATTTTGTCAATGTAAGTCTCATGTTCGCAATATCTGGTCTTCAGCTTTTTCTTTTCACTTAAATGTGCCACATTTATAACCTGACATAGTCTTTGGAGCGAGGGTTACAAACTTCCATGAGTTTATAACCTACACTAATAGTAATTCTCACATACAAAAATGTCACTAAATTTATGATCAATGTTATGGAATTGGGGAGTTTATAACACTGTGCTTGTCTCATTATCATGAGTCCATGGTGCAAAAGAGCTTATTTTGTAAAGGCACACAATGGAGTTATTGCAGTAAAGGTGTTCCTAATATAAAACGTGTCAGCTGTAGTAAAGGTGTTCCTTATACAAAACCTGTCAACTGTAGCAATGTTGTTGCTTGTATAAAACGTTTCAATTGTAGTAAAGCTGTTTATTCTACAAAACGTGTATGTTGTAGCAAAGGTGTTCCTTGTATAAAACGTGTCGTTTGCTATAAAGGTGTTCCTTATATAAAACTTGTAAATTGTAGTAAAGATCTTCCTTGTATACAACGTGTCATTTGTATTGAAGGTGTTCCTTGTATAGAATATGCCAATTGCAGTAAACGTGTTCTTTCTGTAAAATTTGTGAATTATAATAAAGGTGTTCCTTGTATAACACGTGTCATTTGCAGGAAAAGTGTTCCTTGTATAAAATGTGTCAATTGTAGTAAAGGTGTTCCTTGTTTAAATTGTGTCAATTGTTGAAAAGATGTTCCTTGTATAAAATACGTCAACTGTTAAAAAGGTGTTCCTTTTATAACACGCGTCAATGGCAGTAAAGGTGTTCCTTGTATAAAATGTGTCAATTGTTGAAAAGATGTTCCTTGTATAAAACGTGTCAACTGTAGTAAAGGTGTTCCTTGTATAACACGTGTCAATGGCAGTAAAGGTGTTCCTTGTATAAAATGTGTCAACTGAGGCAAAAGTTTGCCTTCTATAAAACATGTCAATTGCAGTAAAGGTGTTCCTTGTATAACACGTGTAAATTGTAGTAAAGGTACTCCTTGTATAACACGTGTCAATGGCAGTAATGGTGTTCCTTATATAAACTGTGTCAGTTGTAGTAAACGTGTTCTTTGTATAGAAGGTGTCAAAATATTTTGAAAGTTGTGGACAAGTTTATCGTAAAGCCTGGGTTTCGTTTTGTATATTTTCCGAACAGACAAATATCATATTATAGTAAATTGTACTTAAATCTGATTATATATCATGTCTTCTTTGGATTTTCTAAAATTACTTGGAGCTGATAAAGGACATCTTAATATCTACAAACTGGCTTAATTACAGACAGTTTAAAAAAAATACCATCCAAATTATTTGTGAATAAAGCATGGTTACAAGTTAATCAATTTTGTTCCTCTTTTCTGCGTTTAATCAGGGATTCAGTAATTTAGTAATACCCTTAATAAATGATGAACATGTTTGCATTCAGGAACAGCCTTAGCAAACGCGGGGGCCGATTTGGATCATTTTTGGAGGGGGCCCCTGGATTTACGCGCGGTGCCCCCTGTGAGCAAGGCATTTGGAAATAAACGTTTAAACAAATTTTACATTATATTGAACTTAAAATTTTCTTCCATCGCTTGAAAATTACTTTTTCTCTCTATCGATATATTTAAAAAATTACTAACGCGAGGGGCCCCAGTGAGCGCGGGGGCTCGATTGTGCCCAATCGGCCTAAGGCCGGCCCTGTTTGCATTATAACCAAAATGTGTTAGAAATTCTTTAATATACTTAAGTATATCTACACAATGTAAAGAACTCACATTTTCTGTACCCCATGTATATAGGCTGATATTACTCCGAAACATTCATAAACAACTATTTCTGCAGACATATAAATGTTTAGATATAATGCGTAGTTAATGGTTCCTCTTGTGAATCAACTAAAGTAAAATCTGAATTCCGTGAATAGAGATAGTCTCACTGTCGTGTCTAAATATAATAAGGAAATGCCGAATGATAATTGGGAGTCATCAT
>JAECUM010093988.1:0-42206 GCA_016617855.1 Megalonaias nervosa | reverse complement strand
TGTGCGTGTGTGTGTGTGTGTGTGTGTGTGTGTGAATACATATATATAATGGTAGTCCTTGTTTGTTCTATGTTCCATTGTCAACAGATATGTTTCATGAAACAATTCACTCTAAGATTCAATATCCCGGCAGCACATGGCTGTATAGTTGTTTACATGCTACAGGTACTTGTACTTAAATTGGCCTTGATTTTGATCAGCTTGAGACAACTTCCATTTGCCAGGGTAGCAAGAGAATGAGGCTATTCATAGGGAAATGATGATGTGAACAAATTTAAAAGTTTGACAAATTTTCTTATGAGATGTCCCACCTTCTTTTAAGTTGATGGTCACATATCTATTGTTTCAAAATATTGGAGATTTAATTTGGATTTTACACTGCCACTGCTACCAATGGCAGTGTAAAATCCAAGTTATATTTGAAGTATTTTGAAACAATACATATATTGCTGTGGCATAAGCATGAACTTCTTTTGTTGCAAACAGGAAACTTTCATGGCACAATAAATATATTCTAATCACTATGAAAAATGAAACGATGCTTTTATTTAAGTTTATTCCTGACTTTCTTTGATCAAAGGCTGTCGGCATGCTTTGGTGAAGGTGCATGTGTTATTGAAGGCACCTCTAAAGGCAATATCAAATAACTGTAGAACACTGAGACAGATTTTTTTCATTTGCTTTGTGTGTGTGTGTGTGTGTGTGTGTGTGTGTGTGTGTGTGTGTGTATATATATATATATATATATATATATACACACACACAGAATGATCAATGCTTCATAAGTAATCAGTTTTCTTTGAAGTTTCAACAAAACTTTTTTCTGGTATATTTAAAATGAAAAATGTACTGCTGCTGTCTGCTGTTCCTACCTTCAGAGGTGGTGTCAGGCAGCATGACTATTTGGATTATATTACAGCAATAAGGCCAGTCATCAGCATAAGTATATTATGATGTAACAATGCACTGTTAGTGGGATTTGTCAATATGACCAAAGGATTTGTTTATGTAACAATAGTTTCAACTGCATTTATATCCAAGTTTGCAGCTTCCTTTCATGGTGCCTTTGAATTTCTCCACTCCAAACCCAACACTATATACAGTTTTTAAGAACCAAAAATGTTGATGCCTAAAAAGTCTCTAGATGGCATATTTTGTCACAAATAATGAAAAAAATCACAATTTGCAACATTGATGAAGCCCAGCATGATCCCTGCCTTTGTCAACTTCAAGTGGTTCTTGTTTAATTGTTCTGACAAGGTTTAAATTAAAAACAAGTAGAAGTTCAAAAAGTTCAAAAATTGTGTAAAAACTAAATAAATAAAAAAATTCATGGACTTTTCAGAAAACTTAACTAGGTCATCTACATAAGAATAGAAATATGACTACTAAATTTCATTTTTCTGCCTTAAGCAATTTATGCATAATCTTGGCAACAACGTTTTTATTTATTTTAAAAATGTCCAATTCAAACAGTTGTAAAATGTGTTAAAAAAAAAAAAAGGCTGTAATCCCCTGAAAATCTAATCAGATCATCTACGGAAGCGTACAAAAAATGTTAGCAAAAGTTCATTTGTATATATTGACTGTTTCTTCTCCATTGTTGCCAGAAATGTTCTCGAGACAGACGAATCTGCAGAAGGCAAGTGAAGTTCATTTGAATTGTTTATATACATGTGTGCCTGCTTCGATCAGACTTCATTGTTATTTAGTTACTTTGATGAATGTCATCAGAGTAGAGCATACCTTTTTTTGTCAAACAAATATAGTTTCTAAAGTTTAATAGACTTTTCAGAACTTGTAGACCTGAGTGGATACAACAGATAGGAAGTTTACACTACTCATTGTTGCTATGGAAACAATATTTAGTATTAAAATGAATCTCAAGTAAGTTCGGAAGGTTGTAGCTAAAACAAAGGATGACATAAAATGTCACATTTACCTTCTCATCTATAATGGTGGACACTGCTGGTTTGTCTTTGAAAATGACAGCATGAGGAGCTCCAAGTACATTTATGAATTTAAAGTAAATAAAAGTCGATAAATTTAGTGAAGTGATTAAATAAACATTTTTATACAGACAGCTAAAGAAATATGGTTTAGCTATTACCTTCAACAGGTTAAGTTAATTTATATTTATTCATTGACTTCTAGTTTAACAATCTCTCTCTCTCTCTCTCTTTCTCTCTCTCTCTCAAACACACACACACACACACAAATCAGTTTCCCCATTAGATAGACAAGGCAGCTGCTAGCCTAGAGAGGAAAAAAATTCAGGCAGCAGCAGATTTTAGGTATGAATATCTGGATTTGTCAAAAAGATGTTTATTTTGCATATAATAAACACTATTTATAACTAATATTTATATTATTCAAAGGCTTAATGATCTTTGAAGGGTCTGGTTTTAAGGCTTTATTTTGGATGTGGGGGATGCTGTAACTTAATGTGCCCTGTTATATTTTACCGATTTATTATCTACCTTCCATATAAAAGAGTAGCTTAAGCAAAAAAATTTCTGAGATGAAATGTTCCTACTAATATCTTTGTGAAACACACATACAAAATAGTAAAAGATTTTCTTACACTTAAAACTTATGAAAAGTTTCTGCATAAACTTACACTGCATCGTGAAACATGACCCAGATGACTTGCTTGATATATGAGACGGACATGCAGGTTCAGCATCTCTGAGTACAGACAGCAGGCCTGCATTTACAATTTTTTTAGCAGGTGAGCAGAAGGCAGGATTTTTTTCAGGAGTCTCTGCTGGTAAATTACAGGATTCATGTTTTTCCCCACCTGAGGGAGCAATCAGTATAAAATGAATATCCAATACATTCAATTTTTGCAAGGGTTAAGAATCAAAATGGTTGGAAGAAAATATAAGCTGTGAGACCATTCCAATTCAGTGAGAGAGCAATGATTGCTCAGGGTTTGGGATATGGAGCTGGAGATAATGATGGTCTGGAACTAGTATTCCACTTTGTCACAAAAAGGTCTGCAAGAGGTCCACGCCAAAAGGTGCAGATTTGCCTGAAGTCCAAGGGGAGAAAAGTAAAGGAACTCATTAAACATTAGGTACATTGAGCGCATACAAACTTGCCAGGCTGACAAGAATATGGATTTGTTGACAATGACACTACCTGAGAAAATTCCAAACCAGATGGCAGGGACTTGCTTCTTCTACTGTTTTCTGATGTAACTGAGGACAGTTAATTGTCAGACAGAATGAGCCATTCCAAGACAGTGTCTCCTACCATGATAGAAGGCACGTTTCGTGGCCTTATCTTTGGAAAATAATATGTAATGAGAGCTCCTGTAGGGACTATACCCACACTCTCTTTTAGAAATAAAGGGATGAAGTGTGCATCCCAAGCCTGTCATGCTCATGTTTTAACAGATCATGATTTATTGTAGTTGCTGCTGCAGCAGGATGCATACCATAAATTAACTATGGTCTTCCTATTTGGTGAAATGAGACCTCATAGTGCCTCCATTCTGAATGTAGTTCCCAAATGAAGTGAACGATTTCAAATCATGACTTCTGATGCAGAATGTCCACTATGTATGAATCTCTTGGGAATCCATAGTGAAAAAGCCCTTAATAATTGTATAAGGCATGGAATATGATCTAAAGGCCCTCTGAAATGACTTGTAACAGCCACTGTCAGCAGGGCAATGCCTCTCCATTCTGTCAAAAAGTTTTGAATTCTCCCTCCCAAATCATGTTAGAAAATGATGGTGCAAGCATGGCATCATTTCTGCTTCAGAATGAAGGGAAGAGAAGTTGGGACATTATTTATCCTGTTCTCCTTGGTGAGAGAAACAGAAAGAAAGAGGCGTTCCTTACGTGTGCCTTAAGAGTCCTTCCTATTTCTCTGATCTCTCGTAGAAAAGAAGAGTAGGGCTCTGGGTCACTGAATCTGTGAGGTTTGCCTTTTGGTGGCCTGTTGCAATCTAAAAGTGGTTTTAATATGTATTTTCCCTAGATAGCAGATAAGGAGAGAAATGCAGCTCTATCCACCAGGTGAAGATAGAGCTGTTCTGTTAGCACACAAGCCATACAAGAAACTGACTCCCAAGTGTGAGTGTCAATGAGCATTCTTGATAAATGGGTTTAGGCTATGTTCAGATTGCTGAAAAATCAACATGAACAACAATTTTAACCTATATCCCATTGCTATGATACTTCCAAGCATTTCTAAGCATGTTGAGAAAGGGCTTCCAGTCTATACACACAAAGTAAAGTTTCACCATCCAAGGCCTGCCAAGTCCATGTCAACAGCTAGGGCTCGATGGTGAAAGTTTGATGAATATATCATGTTGCATGCCAAGTGAAATATATAGTCAAAACTGTGCTAAAAGACACCTGTACATAACAGTCCATGGTTACTATGGCCATTCCAATTCCACCATCACCCAACCAAAATTCCTACATAAATAAATGTCCCTGTGTGTAACAATCCCCTGCCTTCTCCAGGAAGTGGCCGAGTGTTTCCTAACCAACAGCAGTTCCTCTCTGCCTTAAGCAGTCACTGAAGTGTATCAACAGTAACTGCTCTAAGAATGCAGATTAAACGTTTGTTTCAGAATAAAGCATATCAATAATAATGTGAATTCATATGTAAACATTTCATATCTCCCTTGTACTCACTGTACTCCTTTCACACTGTCAGTCTAACTCAAAGGTGTCAATATGCAGGTAGTTTTTATCCTTTCAAGAGAGGGTTGAAGCATTTCATTTGCTGGATGGTGGGAAAAGTAGTCACTTTATCACAGCAAAAACAGGAGACACTTTTGTATGAATGTGATTGTACACCTAAGCAGTCACTGGAGTGTATCAACAGTAACTGCTCTAAGAATGCAGATTAAACTTTTGTTTCAGGATAAAGCATATCAATAATAATGTGAATTCATATGAACATTTCATATCTCCCTTGTACTCACTGTACTCTGGTCACACTGTCAATCTAACTCAAAGGTGTCAATACACACTCAATATCTCCAACCGTTTGCCTGTGAATTAAAACCATGTCTGATGCAAAAAGTTCATCTTCTAGAAGAGATACAAGTTACATCCTTTTTCAATAGGTTGGGGTCAATAAATATTTAAAACTTGTCTGTAAAGGCAGATGAAGTATTGGTTCATTGATCACAAAAACAGTCATATATGGCTTATTTGTATTCCCTATTCATCAAAGGATTACTAATAAGCTGGCTGTCTTTTGATCCTGGCTAGTTGAGCAAATGGCAAAACAAGCTATTGTACTTTACGCATGAACAGCCATTCTCAAGTCAAATTTATATAAACTGGCCAACCGATGAGTCAGTCCTATATTTTACCGTCATATGTAAGCTGTCAGTAAGTAGTGAAATTATTATTTTGTGATAGTGCACATAACAAACTATGATCAGTGACTATTTGAAGTCAGTGATGGTTTAATTTATAGGATGGATTTAAGTGAGCAGGATACATTAATTCAGTGTGGAATATAAATTTAGGAGAACAACATATGCACATATTCTATGATTTTGATGATCAGTGCTCAAAAAACAATCTTGATAACAAAATAATATTAATAATAATAATAACAATAATGATATTCAGTACATGGTATCTGTTCAAAAACCGATTTTAAAAAGTAAACCAGAATACAGAGGTCACCTATATAAAAAGGTCAGTTTTGCCATTTCTGATGGGTAGCTCCTACTGAGAGGTTTGCTTGTAGATGGAAGTGGTTAGTGCAAACATTAAGATTTGTTGACAGATCTTTAAAGGCCTTTAATTGGAATGGATCCCGTGTGTGACTCCAGACTGTGGCAGTTGTTTGAATGACAGCTGGTCTTTCTTGACTAAAAGAAACAGATTAACAGATGTGAGAAAATGAAGGGTCACTGATTGCTTAGAAGGCGGAGGCAGGCAGAACTTGTAGGCAGAATATGCCAAAACTCTTTGTTCTATGTGAAGGAGGCTGAGTACCCTCTGGAAATTGTCAGATCTAAAAGAAAAATGGTACTCACAGGCATGGCTCTTTGCAAAAGAAGTGCAGGGTAACAGAAGAGTCCCTTATAAAGGGCATGGGGAGAGCATGAAAAAGGCAGTTGTGTGTGAGTGTGAACCAGGTCTTCAATCCATTCATGCTGGGATATGATTATTTCCAGACCCTCTGTACGCATCATCTATGGTCTGAGGCCACTACCTGGTTGGCAGGACTAGTAATAGAACTGTCAGTAACCACTATGCTTCTCTGAAATCTGCACTGTCATGTCAGCTGCCTCCTACAATGGATAAATTGAGTGGGTTGGTGAAACTATGTTGGGGAGACCATCCTTGTTGAGATACAGTTATCCCCTGGCATTCCCATTATATATCTTCAGTCATCCTGTTCCAGTGTCAAGCAACTGGAACTGGGCCATCACAAAGCTGGTGCTAGGATGAACCAGTGAAGAACCAGTTCACTGTCATTTAGCAAACTCATCATAAGACTGGTTCCGGTGGGCACTGGAATGATCGCTGGGGTGGCTATGCATCAAGGGCATAGACTGGGCTGGGGTCACCCTTGATGGATGCCTGGGTACTATTCAAGTCTAGAAGCTGGGACTGAGTAAACCAAAGCAAAAATCACTGTACCTGGTCCCAGAAGTTCAAGCTGTCTGGACAAGGTGCATCAGTGCTGGGGCGTTGCTTGTCCACAGCAGATCAGATTCCAAAATCATCGGCCAATAGTCTATATTGGGCAAGATCAGCGTAACCAGTACCACCAAATTAGATGGTGACTATATCTGGGCAACCCAGGGAATGGACATCCAGGGATTAAGTCCAGTACCTGGGAAAGACCACCATTAAAGCAGTACTTGGAAGGTCCATGTCTGGTCCTGTTGGGTCTCTGTATCAAAGCAAGTCCCATGGGTTGTGCCAGAAGGTCTGAGAACTTCAAGATTCAGTAAACCAAAATGGTCTTCAGGGGCAGCATGCAAGTCTCTATTTGATCTTTTCTACCCTTTTGCTGGCCCTAAAAGATTGCTTGGTGAAAATGGATATAACAGTGATGGCTGTAACATCTTGTTTAGGTTGGGATGACTAGGATCTGCAATATCGTTGAAGTACTCATAATATAATTATAAATGGGTAACGGTCTTTCAAGAAGAAACATTAAAATTGCTGGGAAAGACTGTAACATTATATTCTTAGTCAAAAAGCTATCTACCATCAGTTGTTACTTCATTAATGTATATTACAACTCCAAAGGACATTTTACTAATCAAACTGAATGGTATGGAAGATTCATGACCTAATGACAACTGTAGTTCTAATCCTGCCTTAAGGCCAAATGAACTAAAAACTTTTGACCTTTGAATTCTAAGGGCAAATTGCAGTGAAGTAAGATGAAAACTCATTTCATGTTCAAAATAAGTAATTTACATCTGAAATAAAATATCCAGGTAAAACTTTGAAAAAAAGATATTAAGATCACTTCTAGCTAGGAAAATGATCTTGTCCACAAATAAAATAGATGCTAAATTTTTCATACCTTCATGATGGAATCCACATTTTCCTGAGCCAGGTGCAGATAGTAATACTTTTGATACAACAGAACATCTTTAACTCTTTGTACTAGATAGGACTTTGTTCTTCTCTTTTCACACTCCTGTATCACATGCAGCTTTGCTGATATGGCATACATCCACCAATCTCTTGGACTGAAAACATCAGAAATTTTTAATGTTTACGTAATTTAAAGCTAATAATACAAGTCTTCAACCTCGTTTAAGAGAAAAACTTCAACACTGAATTATGATTACAAGTCATGCAGTTTAAAACAAAAAAAAACGTATGATAAGTTAGATTGTCAATGTCAGCAAATAATACAGTTCTGATTAAATCCTGGAGACATGGCTGGGAAGAAAAAGTGGGGCACAGCAGTAGGAGACATAGATAAATAAATAATGGAGAAAAGTAGTAAAAAAAAATACTGCTTTGCAGCAAATTTTTACTTATCTATCTTGTATTCATGGATTTAAAAAATGAATTGTTTAAGTAATCATCAATTTTTGCATATAGCTGAGGAGTCGACTTAGAAGCCAGCTAGTTCAATCCTTGCTGCAGTAAACAACTTTATTCAAGGTAAAATTAAATGAAAATTTAACTAAAATCCTTAGGGATGTTCCTTTAAAAAATACATGGGACCCTGGAAAGGCACTTTTAAAGTGGGGTACCCACCCATAGATGCAATTTAAAATTGTATTCATGGATTTAAAAATGAATTGTTTAAGTAATCATCAATTTCTTATCATTTTAATATGAACTCTGTGAAATCAGAGTACCCTGGCACATATTTTTAAAACACTGCCTTCCCTGGGTACCATGTATGTTTAAATGGAACAGCCTTTATTTCAGTGGTTCCTTTTAAAATAATGGCAACATAAAAGTTGTAGAGTCACTGGTTACTGAGTTACACAGTTTTAAAGCTCACATTTTTGCACCTGTATGGAAAAGGACAAAGTAATTATCCTACATCCAGCCAACTCAGTTTTAGAGAAGCTATGATAAGAAGATTTTCAAGATGTTTGCCATGGTGGTCATATTTGATATCAGATTGGCACCATTTATGTTTAGTACCAAGCAGACATCACAAGAAGTCTTTTGGTGAAAGGAAAATGTTGATATGACCAGCCTGCTAGAAGAAACAGTGACAAAAATTTTTTGATGGCCATTATCACAGTCATATTAGAATTTGGATCAGTACCATCTGCATTAACAACCAACTAGACATAATAAGTCTTTCAATGATAAACTCCATGCTGATATGATCATTCATTCAGAAGAAATAGTGATAACATTCTCAAGATGGTCACTTTTGCAGGAATACTGATCAGAATGGCACCATTAGGACCAACTAGACATCATAAAAGTTTATTTTTTAAAAAAAATGTTGATACAACTATCCATTCATTTTCAAGATGGCCAGTACTGTGGCCATATTGGACATCAGATCAAAACCATTTTCATTTTGGATCAACTATACTGGTAAAAACTCTATCACAACATTACTTATCATCAAAAATATTACCAATAACAAGATTTTCAAGATGACCACTGTTGGCCATATTGGACATCAGATCAGCTCCATTTTCATTAATGATCAACTAGACAGCATAAAAAGTCTTCTCATGAAAAGCCTGATGGCCATATTGCATTTCATTCTGAAGATGTAGCAATAACAAGATTTTCAATATAGCAATTGTGTTGGCCATATTGGACATCAGATTGGCACCATTTTCATTTAGGACCAACCAGACATCATAGGAAGTCTTTAAGCGAAAACCACCATACTGATATGACCAACAATTTGGGAGAAGTAGCTATAACAAGATTTCCAAGATAGTCACTGTGACAGTCATACTGGATATCAAACATGCACCATTCTCATTTTGGAACAAGTAGACATCATAAGAAGTCTTCTGGTGAAAACCCAATAGCACCATGACTTTTTCTTCAGAAGTACTGATAACTATATTTTGAAGATGGCCACTGCCATACTGGACATCAGATGGGCAACATCCACTGACAACAATATGTTGATACATACATCCATTCAGGTGGAGTAGTGACAAGATTTTCACGATGTCCAAGCAGCACCATTTTCATTTAGGACCATGAGATGAATAAATGTGTGTAAAGGTTCAAGGCAATCCTCCAAGTAGTTTGGGAGGAGTAGTAATTAAAAAAAAACTTCTGCTAAAAGATGGATGGACAGATTACAGACAACAGACTGTCCCACAAGCTCTTCTGGTCTATGACTAGTAGAGCTAGAGGGAATAACAACCTGAAAGTGTCAATGAAATTAATAACCATACTCATTATAAATACAAGTGAGAAATTCAACAAATGTTCACAATTAAAATGAAGACACTGCAAGCATCAACAATACAATGTGCGACTTAGCAGGTCATAAAAATGATGTATACAAACTGCAAAAAAAATCTGTATAGATATCAACCCAAATTCCCAAATACCGTTATCAACAGCTTGCAGAACCCTAATTAATAATACTTTGCCACACTTATTCAACTCAAGGATGAAAATGATGACCTTGATGACTACTCTGAGGAAATGCTGTACAATGTTACTTAAACTGCATCAAGAGCTTAAAATGGCAGACATCTGGTATACGAATAGCCACATAGCTAAGTAAACTGGCAGACATCTGGTAGATGAGTAGCCACATAGTTGTGGAAACTGGCAGACATCTGGTAGATGAGTAGCCACATAGTTGTGGAAAAATGACGCAATTTGTAAGAGTTTCATCCCATTTTCTACAAGTTATATAGACACAAAAGACCACATCTGTCATCTTTCTGGGAGGGTTGGATCTGAGAAGTACCTTAGTTAATTTCCAAAATTTAATGTGACCTGGAAATATATCTGACAGAAATTTTATTATATAGCTTCCAAATAGTTTTGGGTTCAATTTATTTATATAACATTTTGAAATCCAAAAGCATGGAACTGCTTCTCCCTTTTTCATCACAAAGATTTTGTGATGGATTCCTTTGAAATGTCACGTCATTGACTCTTATCTCGGAAACACTTGATTCATAGATTTTAAACAAACTGAATAAAATGCACATCCAGAGTTTTAGATTATTTTCAAAACTTCATCCAGTACTGGTCTTCAAACTAGTTCAAATGTACTTTTATACAGAATAAAGCAACAACATTTTCTCTTGTATTAAATGAATACTATCAGCAAAACTACTTTACAAATCATTCAATCATGCATGTAACCTATTCATTCCTATGGAACATAAGTGGAGCTCTTCTACTCTCCAGTATGTCAGGCTAATTCATGCTAATACAGCTCTAGGTAAAATGTAATCTGTATTAAATGTTTATTGAGCATGTACTGCAAATTCATACTAATACAGCTCTATGTAACAAGCCATCTATATCAAAGATCTACCAAGTGAGTACTGAAAATAGATATTCATACAGCTCTATGTCACATGTCATCTATATCAAAGATCTACCAAGTGAGTACTGAAAATAGATATTCATACAGCTCTATGTCACATGTCATCTATATCAAAGATCTACCAAGTGAGAACTGAAAATAGATATTCATACAGCTCTATGTCACATGTCATCTATATCAAAGATCTACCAAGTGAGAACTGAAAATAGATATTCATACAGCTCTATGTCACATGTCATCTATATCAAAGATCTACCAAGTGAGTACTGAAAATAGATATTCATACAGCTCATGTCACATGTCATCTATATCAAAGATCTGCCAAGTGAGAACTGAAAACAGATATTCATACAGCTCTATGAAACATGTAATTTGTATCAGAGGTCTATCGTAAATTCATACTCATATCTCTGTGAAACAGGAAATCTATATCAAAGGCCTAGAGAGTAAGTAAATTCATATTCATGCACCTCTGTTTAACATGTAATCTGTACCTTAGTTCTGCTGAATGTTGCTAAAAAATTTCCTTTCTCAGCATATACATTAATCAATCATATTAACATTAGAAGAATAGGCAAGAGGAGAAAATGCTGGAGTATCCAACCCCTACCCACATTACTCTGTAGGAGCACAAAGACTGCTCTACTGAAAGAATGAAATTCTCTTAACAAAAAGGCATCACAACCAAAGATTTTGAGATCCATGTGACATCCCTCAAGTGAACACTGCCCTACAAGCAAAAATTTCCTCAGTGAATTCAGCAAAAGTTGTAAGGTCATGTCCAGAGCTGAGGTTATGCTGTCATGAATGAGATGTGGTAACTGTCCAGGCAGCTAGCTACCAGTGGCCCGAGCAGATTTAGCTCCTCCTTTGCAAGGCCATGTCACATAAACAGAAGCTGGAGATAGCAGACATAGTTAGCCAGCCAACGGACTTGACTATGTCTTGAACTGAAACACTGTATATGAAGGCCAGGTTTAAGGAAATCACTCATATTTCATGAACAAAAATCTTGATGAGCCATACCTTATCCTGTGAGAGTTAAGAGCATGCCAATCAAATAACCCCCTTCAACACAGATATCAGCACTTGTGGGGTTATGTCTTACATTCATGCCTTAATCTGTAGGAAGAGCCTTTGACAGATGCCATTGTGGACATTCTCCAAATCTGCAACTTAACCTCTCTCAATGAGTCAATTAAGGAGCGTGGACAAATAGTTATTTGTTGACTGCCTATCAATGGTAACCTGTTCTAACAAATGAAACGATTCTGAATCATTCATATGACTGAGCCATTTAATGGATCTGCTCCAAAGACTGCATGCAGCTCACTCGCCCTGTACGCTAAAGTTAGTGCTATCTGGAATGAAGTCTTGTATGATACACGCTTCAGTGAAGCGGAAGAAAAAAGCTGGAACTTTGAGGAGTTGAACCACATTAATACCCTGACGAGGTTCCATTTTGTGGACAAAGTGCGGAAGCAATGCCTGGATATGTCAGAACTGGACAAAAGGTGAGAAAGATCCTATTTGCAGCCAATACTGTCCCTTCCACAATGCTTGAATATGGCTCAAATCATGGAATGGTAACCTTGATTACGATGGGGGCTACCTTCTTGTCCTTAAAGAGGAAAAGAAGGCAATTAGCCTACTAAGGAATGGAGGCTCAGAAACCTGATGTCATTTAACATCACAATGGTTCAAACATGCTCTTCCTCTCGTATGACTTTAAAGTGGAGGGTAATCTAGCTGGGGTGTATGGGGTGTCCAGGGAGGGGTAGCACCTCTGGTTGGGGGAAGCAGTCGTACTTCCTCGGGGGTAGCTCACCCACCTTTGGTCCCCACTTGGCACTCAGCTCTCACCTGTGGCTCCAAGCAGCTGTAGCATGTGCAGCGGCCACGTCCTGGAAAACGGCCTCAAGTGGCCGGCTAAACCAGGCTGAGGGTAGCCGACGGGTCTTAAACCCTCGGTGAGTTAGGCTTTGTCTACCTAGCATGTGAAGACTGGATTTTGCAGCCTGCGTGGAGGAACCACCAGCTGGTCAATGGGCAGAAAGGCGATTCCCAGCAAAGCGCCATGGAGCGCTAAGAGCATGACGAGACACATAGGACGTCCTGGTCATCCACTGCACTCAACTCAATCTCCAGCCGTATCGACTTTGTCATGCTGCTGGACTCAGATGGTTTTGGGCGAGAGAGTGAGGTCGACAAACTGCGCAACTCTTCCTCACTTAAAACAAAGTCACCGCGCAAGTCACACTTGTCATCCACCCATCCCATTTCATCACCCATCAAAGTCCTGTGGCGACAGGCAAGCGACGAAGCGGCAGGTGTGGGTACACTGGCAGCTGTAGCCGCAAACCTGCACACAGGTGGCTCAGGCCATTAGGGTCGTTCACCACTGACACAGAGCAGCAGTGGAGTCCGGCAGCCCCCTGAGCGACTGAGCAGCCCTCTTCAGGAATGCACTGCTCACCAACTTGGCATGAGGAAGGGGCTGAAATCCACCCCTCTGGACAATCAGAATGTGGAAACTGACTGGGCGGCATTCAGAGAGATGGTCTACAGCACAGCCTCAGAAATCCTAGGACCCTCAAGCAGAAAGCACCAAGACTGGTTTGATGAGAACTGCGACGAGGTCAAGCAGTTGCTGGATGAAAAACACCGTCTCCATCAAACCTACCTCAACAACCCCAAGTCCACCTCCAGGAAAGATGCGTACAACAATATACGCAGAACTGTACAGCAGAAACTCCGCCAGATGCGAGATACATGGCTGAGCAACAAAGCTGATGAGATCCAGTGCTATGCAGACAGCCATGACATGAAGAACTTCTACAACGCCCTGAAAGAAGTGTATAGACCTACATCCTCTGGATCATCCCTCCTTCTCAGCGCAGACGGGAACACACTAATTACTGACAAAGAGAAGATTCTTGAACAATGGGCTGAACACTTTGACAGCGTCCTGAATCGCCCCTCATCCATCAACGATGATGCCATCAGTGGTCTCCCCCAATTACCCATCAACGAAGCACTGGATGAGCCTCCAACCTTGCTCGAGACACAGAAAGCACCGCCAGATGCGAGATACATGGCTGAGCAACAAAGCTGATGAGATCCAGTGCTATGCAGACAGCCATGACATGAAGAACTTTTACAACGCCCTGAAAGAAGTGTATAGACCTACATCCTCTGGATCATCCCTCCTTCTCAGCGCAGACGGGAACACACTAATTACTGACAAAGAGAAGATTCTTGAACAATGGGCTGAACACTTTGACAGCGTCCTGAATCGCCCCTCATCCATCAACGATGATGCCATCAGTGGTCTCCCCCAATTACCCATCAACGAAGCACTGGATGAGCCTCCAACCTTGCTCGAGACACAGAAAGCTATACGTCTGCTCTCCAGTGGCAAAGCCCTTGGTTCAGACTTCATCCCAGCTGAAGTCTACAAGGAAGGGGACACAGCCCTGATAAAAAGGCTCCACCAACTGTTTTTACTGATGTGGCAGCAAGAGACAATCCCCCAGGAATTCAAAGACGCTTCCATAATCCACCTGTATAAGCGAAAAGGGAACCGCCAGGCCTGCGACAACCACCAGGGTATATCCTTGCTCTCAATCACAGGAAAGATACTCGCCAGAATCCTACTGAACCGCCTCACTACACACCTTGACCAGGGACTCCTACCAGAAAGCCAGTGTGGATTCCGGAAAAAACATGGGACCATCGACATGGTGTTTGCTGCGAGGCAGCTACAAGAGAAATGTCAGGAGCAAAACGCAGACCTTTTCTCCATCTATGTTGACTTGACAAAGGCCTTTGATACTGTCAGCAAAGAAGGCTTGTGGAAGGTAATGGCCAAATACGGATGCCCGGGAAAATTTATATCCATGGTGCAGCATTTCCACAACAGCATGCAGGCACGAGTCCAGGACAATGGACAGACATCTGAGCCATTCCCAGTAACCAATGGCGTCAAGCAGGGTTGTGTTCTGGCACCGACACTATTCAGTCTATTGTTCTCCGCCATGCTGACTAATGCTTTCAGAGACGGAGATGTTAGAGTCGGCATCAGGTACCGTACAGATGGAAAACTGTTCAACCCCAGGAGGCTTCAAGCGAAAACCAAGGTTATGACAGACACCATCAGGGATTTCCTATTTGCTGATGACTGCGCCCTCAACGCTGGCTCAGAAGCCGACCTGCAACGCAGCGTTGACAAGTTCTCCAGCTCCTGCACAAGCTTTGGTCTCACCATCAGTACCAAGAAGACTGAAGTCCTGCATCAGCCTGCCCCTGGAAAGCCCTATGTGGAGCCCAACATCACCGTCAATGGCCAAAAACTCAACGTAGTGAACCGCTTCACCTACCTTGGCAGCACACTCACAGAGCGCAACTATTGACGACGAGGTGAACCTCCGCATTGCCAGAGCATCTTTCGGCAGACTGTATACCAACATCTGGAATAGAAGAGGTATCAGCATCCAGACCAAACTAAAGGTCTACAGGGCAGTTGTGCTCCCCACACCAATTTACACATGCAAAATGTGGACGGTGTACCAACGCCACGCCAGGAAGCGGAACCACTTTCATACAACAAGTCTCAGGAAAATCCAGAACATCAAGTGGCAGGACAAGGTTCCAGACACTGAGGTACTCACCCAAGCTGATCTCCCCAGCATCCACACCATCCTGATGCAGTCTCAGCTACGCTGGGCGGGACACGTTGTATGCATGCCAAACCACTGGCTGCCTAAGAGACTCTTCTATGGCGAGCTACAGCAAGGACAGCGATCCCATGGAGGTCAGAAGAAATGCTTCAAAGACAATCTGAAAGGTGCATTGAAAGCATTCAACATAAAACCTGATTTCTGGGAGCAAGCAGCCAGCGATCGAGTCACATGGTGTTCCTCCGTGCACAAAGGCTCTAAGTTGTGTGAATCTAGCAGGACAGCAGCAGTGGAGCTGAAGAGGCAAGCCAGAAAAGCATGTGCCATCAACCCTCCTGGAGATGTCTCACTCATCCCTTGTCCTTTATGCAAACGAACCTTCCATGCAAGGATTGGCCTTATCAGCCACCTGCGCACACACAGAACAGAACCAGCCCCTACAACCCTCAGATGACTAGAGTGGTCCTCGTCGACTCGACGGACGAACGAAGAAGAATCTAGCTGCTGCAATCCTATCCATGATTGAGGCACAGAACTCCTTTTCACATAAGGCATCCCTGACAAAAGCCTGGCATGAATGAAGAGTTTCTCCAGACAAGGACTGAATAATGGTTAAATTGGCTGCTTGAGTAACGTGTGGTTTGCTACAATATCCTAGGTACATCCAATACCAGAAGGAGCATACTGTTAATCCAGTATCTGTCCCATCAGAGAGGGTCAGGTTAGGTACACCTGAATGGTAGACATCAGTATGTGATTTGTAACATTGTGGTGAGAAAGTTGCAGGCAAATGACTCACTGAAGAGAAAGCCCTCAGATTACTGGGGTTAGAAATTTTAGCAAAGAGACGAGCTGTAATATCTGCAATCTTGATTACAGTGAGATTGTGAAACACAAATGTTCATCAATTTCATCTATGTGCAACGAGGCTTTGATTTTATAAGTAGTATTGACTGCCATGGCAAGAGGGCATTCTGACAGGGGAAAATTCTGTAGATCTCTTCAATTTTTGCCCTAAAATTGAAATCCATCCTTTCCATGCTTGTTGGATCAGATTGTTCAGGCACGTCATCAACCTGGGCTTTGTACTCTTCCTGTATTCTCTGCATCCAGAGATAAAACATTCCATATGGCAGCGATGATGCTGCATCATTACCATTCATAATAATTGTTGTACCCATCTCACAAGGTAGTAGAGCCAACCATGTCATGTCATGTCAAGCAAAGACTGGGCCTGGTAGGAAATGTCGGTCTGGGATGGTTGGTTGGACTGTGATGGATGGAAGGTCTCGATAATGATGCCAGTGCACCATGTACTGGTATCATGGATATGGCTGGTGTGGCTGATCTGCTGACCAACCTGCCAGATGCAGGAACTGTCAAGTGACATGCAGTCCACCAGTCCAAGTTACTTCATGCCTGCCAAACTGTAAAATGATTGGCTGGATGGATGGACCTTTTGGTCAGCAGCCAGAACTGTGTACAGCAAATGAGAAATGTTCTGCAAGCTCGGCTGGCTGGCATAGTTAGAAAGCAATATAACATGCCCAGTTTCCTTTCTGAATTGCTTCATTATTTGAAGTTTGCAGAGATATCAAAGCATTTCTTATCTCCCAATCTTAAAAACCCAAAATCAAAACACATGAATATCACAAACAGTTCAACAATGGCAGGGAAATAGTAATTTCAGTGAATTGAATCGATTTCAAGGGGACATGAATATGCACTCTGCAATTCCTGTAAAGTAAATTTTAAGAAGAACTTCCCAAATTCAACCCAGATAGAACCAATCTTGAGAAGGTCTGGCAGTCAGTAAGCAATCAAGAATTGGCCCAATGAGGGGATTTTGATTTAATCTTCTTGGTGGACTTGTACTAACAATGTCACATTCCAATGCAGATAATGAAAGGACATTTTCTATTCTTAGCAAAAATTCAAACTGACTCCATAGGAAACCTGAATCTAGCAACAATATATCATCTAACTGTTGAGATCAACAATGATAAGGACTGCCACAAATGTAATCCAGGCACAGATCTTCTAAGAAAGTCTAAATATATTTGTGCTAAATATGAGGATGTATGAAAGGCAACAAGTTACTGCGAAAGGACTGTGATGAGATGATGTACATATTTTAATTTAAAAAAGGAAACATGTTCAACAGTTGTCAATTTTTGTCCATTTGCATGCAAAAAATCAGGTTGATGAAAATCCTTCCAATCTGAAGTCAAAACTCATGACCAGATTTTGGAAATCTGATCTGTCCAAAGCTGACCTGGGTTATGTCACAAGTATTGTTTCAAATATCTACTGAGAAATGTGAATTCACACTAATACATATCTATGCAACATGTAATCTGTATCAAATGTTTGTACTGTAAATTCATACCCAGTTCTATGTAACGTGCTATCTTATCGCAAATTTACAGTGCTCGCCCTCATGTAAGGCCACCCTTCTGCAGCAGGAAAGTGGCCTTGCAGGAAGTGTGACCTTTCTGGGGGGGGGGGTCGGATAGATATGAGTAATAATTACATATAAAATATGAAAGGCACAACTAATTTGTTAAATATTTCTTATTTTCATTTTTAAAAATCACTGGCATGTTTTAGAATCAATGTGGTAAAAATTATATTAATGTTGTTTCAAATAATTATGAAAAATCATCAATCATGGTGCAAAACCACCTCCACCTTTGTCAATAAAATCAGGCTATAACATCTGGCTGTAACTATCATTGTCTGTCGATTCTATTTTCCCACTATTGTAGCATGTACAGCTGATGATGTTTATTTGACTCTTTCTGATAGCAAATTTCTCAGCAGTAACCTAAGGACTCTGCCTCCTTTTGTTTAGTCAAAGTGCTTACACTTTTTCTTATAAACATTGAATGTCTGATGACATTTTGCACTTTTTGCAACATCTTATTCCTTCATTGGCAATTTGTAATTATTACAAGAAATGCTCTGTGTTTACAAAGGAAGTGAGCTTGTCACATAATTGACTGGTTTTAGTCTGGTAGCATATCAAATTTCATAATCTAGAAAGAGAGAAGCCACAATGATTAACATACCTTTTATACTTTATGGTGACCAACCAAATTTGCTGGCTTGAGATGAACAATAATGTGCTTATCTTTAGTCATGTTGATAATTATTTGCGGTAATAATAGCCAGTAATTATCAAAGGGACAAAACCTAACAATCTGAGGAATATGCAGCAATAAAGATTATCAAATTACTTAACATTTCTTTATAAGTACTTTAGCAACATGTTGCAAAAAAATGTAAATGCAATGACTTCAGAAATCAACAAATATTCACAAGATTTCCATCCATCTCTAAAATCCCCTTTATATGGCCATTTGTGAAGTGTAAAATTAAAAGTTTTTGTAATAATATACTGGCCACTGGCCATGCTAAGAGGGGTGGACATTCCATGTTCTTCTGAACACAATCTTGTTGGTGCCACTGGATTCTGAATATATAAAGTGGGTAGCCACTGGTCAGGGGTGCCATTCAAGACATGGACCAATGTACTGAAAATTCATACTCGTACAGCCCTATGCAACATGTAATCTGCATAAAAATGTTTTTCTAGGGTACTGTAAATGCATACTATACAGCTCTATGTAACATGTATACCAAATATTTATTGAGTACTATCATTTTATATTATACATCTCCATGTAACATGTAAATTGTCTGTCAAGGGAATTCATACCCATACAGCTCCAGGTAACATAATCTGCATCAAATGTTTGTTCAGCACTGTGAATTCATACTGATACAACTGTATCTAACATGTAATCTGTATCAAATGTCAATTTAGGACTGTTAATTTAACCATAATTCACTTTATCCATGAGGTGCTATGACTGCTATAAAAACAAATTTAAGTAATCTAAGCTGTAAAAATTGTGATCCTGAAAATAATGAATTGACAGTAAATGAATGTACAAATGAATGAGACATTTTACTTAATACCTTTCTTTCACTGGTACAAGTGGTCTCCATTTTAGGTTAAGTTTCCTTCTTTCATATCTATCAAATTCTTTAAGCATCAAAATGATGTTCTTATATTGCTCATCATTCAGCACAAATGCCATTTTTTCTAGGGTCAGGTCAAAGGTTATCCTGGGCTTGGCAGGAGATCGCAGAGGTAAAGCTGATGTATTTCGAGTCATTTTGGCTTGTGCTGATATTGGAGATAGAATGTATTCATGATCCTGAAGAAAAAAAATGGACACATAATTTTTACGGAATAAAATTACCATGAATGCTGACAGCTGTGGCTTATGAAACTGACAAAATCCATTTTTCCTCACACAAGTGTAACAAGAATATCACGAATGACATAACATACACCAACCCCATGTTTAAAAGTTCCCTCTGTTGGTAACTGAAATGTATTTTTGTGCTTAAACCATCTATCTTCCTCAAAGTTGCCCTGACCCTCAACCTTTCCACCCCAAAACCAACAGACTTCTTCCTTACCATAAGTGCATGCCATCCACAGTCTGGGCCATCTCTGTGATGTAGAAGCAATGTCACTGCGTAGAAACAATTTATCTTCTTTCAGTCAGTGATCCTCAACTTTACCCTTTTGACCCCAACATTAATAGCCTTCCTCCTTTCCCCAAGTGGAAGCTATTAACAGACTGGTTGAGGTTTCTCATGTACAACTAATGTTATTGAGCAGAAACCATCTTTTTTAAATTCTTTCTTTCAGACTGACCCTGCTGTTACACCTTTTGAATTAAAAACCAATAGGGTTCTTTCTGGCACTAGAGCAAACCATCCACAAAGTTTGGAAACCACAGACGATGGGAATCTGCAGTTACTGCATGGAAACCATATTTCTTCTTTCAGTCAGAGAGATCTTGACCCTCAACCTTTTGAACCCAAAAGCATTTGGGTTTTTCCTTACACCAAGTGCAAGCCATCCACAAAGTTTGGCACTATAGATGGTGGGGCACTAGAGTTACTGTGCAGAAACTGTTTGTCTCCTTTCAGTCAGTGACCCTGATCTTTTACTTTTGACTGTAAAATTTATAGGGCTCTTAATTTCCTGAAGTGCAAGCTATCCACAAAGTTTTATAACTGTAGATGGTGCAAAAGTCAAGTTATTGTTCAGAAAATGTTTCATTTTAGTTGGTGACTTTGACCTCTGGGCTTTTGTGCGAGCCATCTACCAAGTCTGGAAAAGGCAGATGGTGAACAGCTAAAGTTACTTAGCAGTCAACCAAGAAATCTGAGACAGTTCGGTGATAACAAACTGGACAGATTGGCAACATCAAATATGCTCTTCCTAATGGCAGGCTCATAACAAAACTTTACTACTCATTTCAACAATCCAAGGAGAATACAATACTCACTCCCCAATCAAGGCAAATATAAAATTTTACCAGGTTTAGTACAGTGTACATCTCTACAGCACATATCATGCAAGAGGCAATTTTCACATTGCAAAACCCAAAGCAATAAAAGACAAGGCATAAGTGGGCCTGACACAGCTCACCTGGCTGAATGATGGCACATCTGCCTCATTTGTCCAATACTGAAATCCCTTTATGCCATGATGCTTTTGGTAAAAGTTTGTCAAATTCTGTCAAGCATTTTTTCTAATAAATCCTTTAATAGCTTAGTAATAGTAATTATATAAGATACCAGATTGGCATTGTTGGCATAATTTAAAAGACTTTTTGCTAAAATGCTGTATATCAACTCTGGCTCAATTCTATTAAGCAGTTTTGGAAAGAATTTTGTTAATAGTGTTTTGTTCTTAGTAACAGCAGCCATATTTGTTGATGGATCAGCTTCATTTGCATAAATTTGAAAGCCCATTTCTGCCAGGATGCTTCCTGTCAAACTGTGTCAAACTGAACTTTTAACTGATTTAGAAAAGAAGTTATTTAAAGGTTTTTCAATTTTTATTAATAGTGGCCACATTCAATATAGAATAAGCATAATTTGTACACAACTTGAAATCTTTTTCATGCCTGAATGCTTTATGTAAAATTCTGTTCAACCATTTTTTAAAAGAAGTGCTTTATTTTCTCTTCTTTGCAAAAGGAGTCATATCTGATGGCAGATCAGCATCATCTGTACAAATCTGAAAGGTCTCCAAGCCTGATGCCTTCTGTCCAATTTGGTTAAATTCTGTCAAGTGGTTTTTAAGAAGTTATTTCAAGATGTTTCCAGTCTAAGTGGTGGTGTCTTTACTTGATGGCAAAAGAGTATCATCTGTATAAACTTACAAGTACTTCATGTCAATAAGCTTTCTGTCAAATTTATCAAATTTGGCTGCACAATAATAAGATTAATTTGTGTGTGTGTGTGATTTGGATTTTTAATGTAGCTTTAACAATTTTTCAGTCATATCGTTACGATGTCTGCAGTGTGGCAGTTTATAGTGATGTCTAGCACTGGGGCATCATGCTGCAGACATGCAGCATAATGTCCCACCCAGTCACATTATCAGACACTAGGCCGACCAGTCCTAACACTAACCTCTTAATGCTGAGCGCCAAGCAAGGCAGCTGTTAGTACCATCTTTTTATAAGTCTTTGGTATGACTCGGCCGGGGATCAAACCCACGGCCTCCCGCATCCAAGGCGGACGCTCTAACCTAAGATTAATTTAAAGGTTTATATACTTTTCATAATTAAAGTCATATTTTATGGTGGATTTGTATCATTTGTACAAGTTAGAATGCCCTTAATGCCAGGATGCTTTCCATTAAAATGCTGTTGAGACCAAGCACAAGCCATCTACAAAGTTTGGCAACTGTAGATGGTAGAGAAGTTGTTAAAAGGATGATCTCTTTTTAGAAATTGTGGCCTAGTTGATGGCAGATTGACACAATCTGTAAAAATGTAATGTCCTATTGTTAATTTGGTCACATTCTGGTATGTGGTACTTAAAAAATAAGTCATTTAATGGTTCTGACCGCTCCGGTGCCCTAGTGGTTAGAACATCCGCCTAGGATGCGGGAGGTCACGGGTCCAAACTCCAGATGAGTTATACTAAATACTTATAAAAATGGTACTAGCAGCTGCCTCTAAGACATCACTATAAACTGTCACACTGCAGACATTGTAGTGATATGACTGAAAAATTATTACCGCTATGTTAAAAATCCAAAACACACACACATAGCTCTTAAATTTTTCATAATGGTAGCAACATTTCATGGCAGACTGGCATAATCTGTATCAAATTGAAAGGTCTTCATGCCACATGCCAGAATGCTTCCTGTCAAGTTTGGTTCAACCTGGTCCAGTGATTTGTTTTAAAGAGACACATGATGGACAAAAGCATGGCCATACCATATGCTGACATGGCCATACAGCCTCATAAGCCAATAAGAAACCAGACAATTATGTTTATGAACTGACCCATGATGTTCCTGTGGTATTTATCATCAAAACATTTTACAAAAATCTGTAAAGGCTTCCAAAAGTTATGTCTGTATTATGACATGAGAATACTGGTGACAAAATAATTTCCAACATCTGATATGAGAATGTTCAAAAATAAGATCTGCAACTATAAAAATCTAATATGATACATCATCCAAAAAACAAGTTCTAAACTTACTTTAAACTGTCCTGTAGCTTTGGACAAATACATGTCACTGTGCAAAGCATCCTGAAAACAATTAAGCAAATACATTTTTTTAAATACTTGTTTCTTTGGGGAAGGAATATGCAAATTTCACTGAAATAAAAGTAATGATAGCATTTCACAAAGAGGTCTTACTTCCACATGAACTTTTAATGCACACTTTTCAGTTGGAAATTTAAAAGGAAATTATCAGTGTAAAAATTTGATAACCAAACTGACAATAAAAATTAAAATACCTATGATAATTTATGTAACAAGTAATTCCTCTTATCTTCATACAATAAGCAATGAAGCTATATCTCTACCAAAGTTTGTTTCAGAGGCTGAAATACGTATTTTCATTCAGTGTGTGTGTGTGTGTGTGTGCATGTGTATGCGTGCATGTGTGTGATACATTAGCTTTGGGTCAATTAGTAAGCAAGAAATCCTACTTCTGACCTTTGTCCCTATCAGTCCTTCTATTTGATTTTCACACACACAGGTGTAAAACATCCTATACTTACAGCTAGTTCTGAGCAAGTCAGATCTCCCAGCAACACAGCATTTGTGTCCAGATACATTGCAAAGTTCTGTAGATCCACTAGCTTACACATCATGTCTGCATCATATCGGCTGACAAACTTTGGAACCTTGAATAATTAATAATTAAGCATGCATCAAAATATTTTTACTTTCATAAGAAATACTGAAGACTCAAAGTGTCCGCTGTGTCTGCATTTTGTATTAGGTTCATCATGGAATATGAATTTAACTTAGAATACTATAGTAATTTTCATTTATAACATAAATGGAATAATAGATCAGAACAGACATTGTATCATGTAACAGCTGACCAGAACTTATATAAATAACAAATTAATTCATTTTTTTTTTCCATATGTGGACTTGGAATAATTTGGATCAAAACCCCAACTGAAAGAAACCCCAACACTGGAGGATCATATGTGCAAGAAATAATTTATGCAGAAGTTCCAAACTGATTTCCTTCTTTACCTTTATACACAGATTACACACATTTTTTAGACCTCTACATTCTCAAATCATAGAATAATCAAACTTAAAAAATGATGATTTCATCAATCTGTCAAAAGGGCAAAAAGATGCAAAAAGGGCCATTATTCAAACGCTTACAACTTGTTAGCCTTTTTATGCTTCAACCTTAGTAATACAGAGATGCCCATTGCCAACCCAGGGAAATTTGGGACAAAAGGGTAAAAATTTGTGATTCTATTGAAAAATTCGTGAAACTTACCATAGCAAATAAAAATTCCATGCTGAAGCCAGAAAAATGATAAAATCATTTAAAAACATTACAAAACATGTCTATGTGAAGTTATATAACACTATTTACAGTACAAAGCTTGTTGTAATTTTTTAATTGTCCTCCAAACTGCTACGGCTCTTTTCAGCTTTGCCAAACAATCCTTTTCCAAAATCTTCTCCACACAGCAAAGGTTGGATCCCCGTTCATCACACTGCACTGCTCCATTCTCAGCTCTCTATTTTTTGGTGGGATTTTTGTATCTTTAAAACCCGAAGGACACGTTTTTTTTTCTTTAAAATGATGAATTTAATTAAAATTTGATTCCATATAGCCTTCAGGATGGGCTTAAAATCACTGCCGACATTTTAAAGTCAAGGTGCACACAAAAGGTTTACAGAAACACTGCCAATTATAATTCACAAGTAAACAGAAATCTGATTTGAAGAAAAAACACCCCAACCATATGCACTGACATTGGTACATACCATTATTTCTGCTTTGGGCTTCTTTAGCAGGATTCCCATGGTCAGCCAACCTGGGTTATGCCACTGATGCAAGAATGATCAAATTTTGAGCATGATTTTGACTGTTTGATCATGGGGACTTGAAATGGGGTGCCACTGTGCAAGCAATGTCATTGTTAGGGACACATTAAAAAGACAGCTAAGCAGAATCAAGTCCACTGCCGCATTGTATAAACCAATGAGTTGCAAGACTCTCTTGCTGACATCTAAGTCCTGTTGGAAATGGACTCAACAAGTTGGACGACTCTGATTACATGAACACGAGGAAGCTGCACCAGATGGACAAAATTCTGGGATGGATGGACAGATGATCTAAAAGAAAGGAGATCATTCCTGAACTTACCATGTGTTTCTGGATGATGTTGTAAAAAGTGCACTGCCATTGTTGTAGATGATGTCAACTGAACAGGAAGATGAACAATCCATAATATGGGCATAACCCAAGGGCTGATGCTGAGGCTGAAGAGAAGAACTGTGAATTGATAAACAGTATCACAAAACAAAGAACTCTGCGTGACATGGGGTGGATAGGAACGTGAAAGTATGCGCTGATCAGGTCAAGACTGATGGTGTACTTGCCCTTTCTGATGGAGAGGTGGATTGATCTTGCCATCTCCATCTTGAATTTTGGAGGTGCAATGAATCAGTGGAGGTGACTCAATTTGATAATGGGTCTTAACTTGCCTTTCACTTTCTGAATTAGAAACAGCCTTGAATTAAACCCCAGGATTTTGGTTTTTGCACAATCTCCACTGCCTGGTTTTTTCATGAGCAACCATATCTCCTGTTGTAGGAAGGCATCCTTCTAACAATCTGACAATACATCCATGAAGGGGGAAGAGGAGGAAATAGGTGGGGGTTTGATGAAGAAAACCCTAAGCCACTCTGAAATGACCTGGATCACCCACCTGTTGTGAAGGAATCCAGTGAGCACAAAAACACAAGAGTCAGCTGCCCACAGGTAGGTCATCTGCAGTTGGTAGGTCAATGCTTACGGTTTGGAGGTCTGAAGGTGGTGAAGTTATGTTTCTTCACACTTCTGCCTTCTTCAATTTGTCCTCCAAAAGGCAATTGAGACCCAAATGGGGTTATCAGTAAAGCAAGAGTATGATGTGGTTTTAGCTACCCAGACCATAGGCATGTGTCCCATCAGATTAGGTCTAAGTTAGCTGAAGCTGTCAAGGCACTGGCCATTGTATGGTGAGCTGCTCAGTTAAGGACCCAAACGATCCTGGCCATTGTATCCAAGGTGTGGCTCTTGTTGTATTGCTTAGCAAGCCAAAAGACTGCCAATTAAGTCAAATCTAACATGAAGAATTTTGCCATGATTTTCCAAACCAGCTTGGACATGGCATGGAACATATTCTTATCCACTCTAGTACAATGGAGCTGACATGTCTTTTAGTACGGCTGTATTCATGAGGCAGCAGGCTAATATTCCTAACGTAATGTGATAGGGGAATGGATTCAAAGGAGAAATATTACCACTGCAGAGTTTGTACAGGTAAAGGTATGAAATTGACATCTGCCACAGTCCGATTTATGCTGTCAGGGTTTCTCCAATCTCTTTAGTGAGTTGACTTGCAGAGAAATATAAAAGAATCAGCAAGGGACACCATAAAAGCAACTATGGCTGCAATAAAATCTATGGCAGACTTCTACTAGATTATGTGGATGTCCACCAGACTGGGTGAGATCCACAAGACTGAGTGGACTTCCACTACTAATATTGAGCAATTTCATCCCCTACCCCTCTGTCCATGTCCATTGGATTGAGCGGGCAATTCGCAAAACATGAAGCATGTTCTGTAGTGGATAGAAAACCCTTGTCCTTGTCTGGAAAAGTTGAATGGAGTCATAATGTCCTCAGTTTCAGTATCATGATACAACAGTTGCCATTTTGATAATTGAGTATTAGATGTCAAATATTAAAGGTGAACTTTGACCTTTCTGCAGAAGCTAGCTATTAGTTTCCAAGTGGAAATTAAAAGCACTTAAAAGAACATATCTTATTTTTTATTTTTCATAGGTCACATAAGCATGAAGTTTGTTTTTTTCAATATTTATTACAACAACAAAATTTTCAAAACAAAATAAAAATCTCCATACAAATTTTGTATGAAAATACAGCTTTATCATGTCTCTATTAGTTCTGTATGCAACTGACAGAATTATACAGAAGGCTGCCTTCCACAAACATCTGAATGAGTGTGGGGCTTAGGTCACATGAACTTGAAGCATGACAAGTTTTGGTCATTCAGGTCAATGATTTTTTAAAAAATTATAATAAGATAACCCCAGTGTCTTTTAGAACATATTGATTGCAGAACAAAAAAAGAAAAATGGAAAAAAACATTTAGGTAGTTTTTATTCTTCAGTGTTGTGTGCGAGACGAGATACAAGAAACTGAAGATGAGCAAACATTAGCCTTTTGCCATGCTTTAAGCCAGCTGAAATAGCCACTTTGGAATCCCTACTCCTTTTCAATTAACTAATGTTTTTATTTTATATGATATATAGATATAAATGGTAACTATTCATTACATCATTAACAGTTATTCCTGTACAACTGACAAGCATGTTATATGACATTTTCCAGCATCAGATTTATCTATGTATGGAAATTATTTGCATCAAATAAACTATATTAGATTGTAAAAATCAAATAGGGCAGTACAACAAAGAGTGTTCAGTATAAACATCTGTTAACCCTTCTATTTCAAAATCCCTAAAACTTCTAGCACTGTTGCATTTATCCAAAAAGTATTACTTTTGAATCTGCCAAGACTGTTTTAAGATTGCTAATTACAAATAGCAGAATTCATGGTTCCAGTGCCATTCCGAAATTGCCACTGATAGTTTTCATTAATATATACAGGCCATGATATAACTTTAGTTTTCTATGGGACACTCTGTGGTCTGTCACCCTATCTACATCTGACCAAATAAAAGCACAATATTCCTAAAGTCTGCATGAAATGCTGAAGGTTGGTTTAAAAATTCAAAATAAATTAATCATTTTCATGCAAAGTTTCAAAACACTGTGCTTTCTTAAGTCAGATATAGACAGTGGTACAAGCCTCAAAGAGTCCCAGAGTGGACTATACATTTGATGCCAAAACTTCCCTTTTATAGTAACAGATCTAACTCATACCTCACCAACTCCATCCTGATCAGGGACATTCCAGGGCAATGCAAACCTACAAAGCAACCAGGTCATGTGTAAAGGTCTTGTCCAAACAATGCAGGTCGAGCTGCCTATCGTAACACATGCACAGCTTGACAGTATTAGTCTCCACATTCTGTTTGAAAATGCATTAATTTACAAAATAAGTTCTAAAAACTTGGTATTGAATTTCATTCCCAAGATTACCACTATTAATATTACCCATGTTCCATCTGTGCTCTGTGCACTAAGTCTCTTGATGATGACCCCAAAAGCAAATGGACATGACGGATTGAGCTGGTCATCTTCATAGCGAATGTGGACATCTTGAACCTTCAGCTGCAATAAAAGTACCATGAATGGGACATTATACATCTGCACCATAAATAATAGTCCCTATATAGACACTGATAAGAACTGGTTGGAGATTATTAACCAAGGGGTCTTGAACTAAACTTAATGTGCAGCAACTGTTATCTTCTTATCAGATTTATCATTTGAGCTACATATTACCAGCCATTCTGAATTGTCTTGTATCAGAATAGTATTGCTTACATGAATAAACTGAAAAATATATGAATATTAACAAAACAAACATCTCTTGCATCATTGTACAATGTTAAATTCCATAATAAGAGAAACTAATTGCTTTTCTTTTTATATGTGCCTTTCTTTTCAATGTTTATAAAACACTGATCAGGTACACTAAAATAATTTAAAACATTTATTAACATATTCTGATGAACAGACATACAAGGCACATAACAACAAATGAGAAGAGTGCCTTGATATGAGATCCCCCCCAGTTAATGTACCTTGTTTGAGTTCTCTCTGAATGCAATGTTTAGTACATGAACTTTACAGTTATCAGATGACTATATGGTCCACTCATGACAAAAGTAAAAATATCACTCAAGGTCTGGAAACAACACCTGTTGTTGATGCCATATTTCCCACTAAAATATATGTGCATATGATTAGAATTGCAATGGTCATCTTTATTGTGTGTTGATTTCATGTATCTCATGATATCCACGCATAAAATTGGACAGTAACAATAGTAGTGAACTTAATACGATTCCTTGACTGGATATACCTCATCAAAGGCAGACATCTGCTTATATTTAATGAGAAAGGGGGAATTTATCTAAGCAGAATATGATATATACTTTTAGAGGAGGCAGATTTTTAATCAATCTAAAGGATGGGATAAGCATACTAATGCAGAAAATACTCTGATGGAACAAATACTGACCAGACTAATCAAAATATGTTTAAAAATACTTTCATGTATTAATAATTGATATCTCATAACAGAGTAAAATTATTATAATTTTTAATGAGTGTACGTGGGAATTAATTAGAAGATATAGTTGATAGAAAGGAACAGTTTGTGAACTTGTTTTAAACTCCTTCATGAATTTACTTATGTCATTTTTTTTTGTTTACCCTGGGTGAAATATCTTTGCAGGTTCTAAAGCAAGTATTCGGGAAAACTGTGTGCATTTGGTCCAGTTAACATGTGAACAAATTTTGTTTTAGTATCAAAGTCTGTCACATTTTTTCACATTCTTTCCATGTTTAGTTCTTACTTAATAATAGCCAATTCCCAAGGTAAAACAGCACTCTACATGAAAAACAACATATATGGCCAACATTCTTGACACAGACAAAAACTTATAATCATGTAAAAGTGGGTATGGGCTACTTTGCTATAATAACAAGTGCTGTTGCAAAAACTGATGCAAACTGACAATTTTCACTTCCAATTTAGGACTGTTCCATTACAATATACATGGGACCAGGTGATGGCACTTTCAAAAACATATATGCCAGATCAGTTTAGTTTCAAAATTGCTTCTATTCCTGATTGTTTATTCAATAAGATTGCTTCTATAGGTGGCTGAAATAACTTGCTCTGGAGGCCTGTTTAAAAGTGCAAGCTAATCATAATAAAAAACTTCCATTTTAGGGCTGTTCCATTTAAGCATACATGGTACCCAGGGAAGGCAGTTTTTTAAAAATATATGCCAGGGTACTTTGATTTCAGAGAGTTCATATTAAAATGATAAGAAAATTCTAAATTGCATCTATGGGTGGGTACCCCAATTTAAAAGTGCCTTCCCTGGGTCCCATGTATGTTTTAATGGAACAGCCCTTAGATATTCCATCATCAAATTTGTATTTTATGTTATGCACGCTGTATTTCACTGAAAAATACTGTTGCCAGTCAAGAGTAACTTGGATTGGATAATATAACTATAAAACATTCTCAATGGTCAGCTATAAATAGGTTGGGGAAAGCCTACCACATGGTGATGCATTTATAGTTTTACTAACAATAAAAAAAGTGAAAATCAACCTTTATTTTCTTAACCATAAAGAAAACTATCAGATTTTTTAATAAATCACCTTAAAAAATGAAAGTAAAATTCTGTGGCCACATTAATTTTAGTCTCATGAGACTTAGGTTGCATCATTAGTATCTGATACAAAGTGCACTGCAAAATGAACCGAATGTAGCCAGATTGTGACAGTAATGGCAGTGAGACATGTTTTCTACCATATAAGAAGTCGGTATTTGGTTGAGGAAACACAGCCCAGATAAATAACTGACTGCCTTTGAGGTAAGTTCTGTTATTTTTTCAGCAAGCTAATCAAAAATGGTAAAAGACTAGTGAAAATCCATTTATTCAATTATTTCGAACACTGTTGTCATAGACACTCATTTCTGTCGGTCAAAAACCATTAAAACACATACTTCTCTTCATTCAGTAAACTCTAGATGACCAACATGCACAGAATCAGCCAGGGGGCAGATTTCATGTTACTTACCTTGTGTTAATTGGTTGAAGGAGTATTTACCAATTTTCTTCTTTTTTTTCCCCGAACAGAAATGAATGCTTGTGTGGAAATGAAGTTTCCATAGGAGATTTTAATTCCAACATGCAATCATTCCAAGACCTTATCCAAGAGATAATTCTGATGTTTTGGAATACAGCTTCACAAAATTATTTATCTGAGAAAACATCTGATTTATGATGCTATAAAGTTGGAATGGAAGCAGTGCCAAGCATGATAACATTGGCATTACCATTGTATGTTAGTATGAAGTATCTTATGTGACACTTTAATTGAACTAGTTGCATTCAGTTGCATTAATTTTGCTTAATTATTGTGACAGTTTATTGGAAATATCATAATAAGAGGAAATATATGAAAAGGAAGTTAAGTTATAGAATAAAAATGAGAAATTTTTTATCTTGAAACCATTGAGTTCTTGAGTAAAAGATCAATGTTCACCCAATCTTCCAGTTATTTCTGCACAGAAATGATACTATGTAAACCTAATTAAAAAGTAACTTTTGGCAATTTAAGTCAAAATGTGTGTGGGGTTTCCACTGACACTTCAGATTCTTAATCAGTAATAGTTCTTATTTTTGCATTGGTGGTGGTCATAACCATGCAAGTATTTATTAACAATGTGGTCAGTTGTGGCTTGTATACCAGTAGATGATTATTGCAACTTTCTGCTTAGTATCCTGCCATCTAATTTTCTCCACAAAATTTTAAGCACAACAATACCATGGTAGCAGGTTGAATTAAACATTGTTGACTTTATGTTCAGATTTTGTCTATGTGCATGTCAAGTTGCTAATCTTTTGGACAGTACACCAATTTTTTAATATGTTGATCATCCCCAAAATATACATATAATTGCTGCTTTACATTCCATGTGTTTTGTTTTATTCACTTTAATAATTTACATAATGAATGCACTAGGGGTATTTTTGAGTTCACATTTGTAAGTTTCAGCATGCATCTTATGGTGGCTTTGGATTAAACTTTGTTTTGTTAGGGACTGACCATTTTGTATGTACACATGAAGGTGGGTTTTGAGGTTTGAATTTTTGTGTGTGGGGGTGGGGATAAGACTAAGTAGTACATACACACCTAATGACAAAAACTTTATTAAAGCTACAATTGAACCTAGCTGCCATAGCCTACAACAACCTTAAAAATGAAAGCATCAAGCAGAAAAGTTATAAATAGGTACAGTACATCATTTTCAATTAGCCAATGAGAGGGCAGTAAACCACTCAACATACTGTACTTGCATATTAAGCGGGTCTGATCATGGCCATACAAGTTGTGCGAAAAGGGAGAAAAGTGTCCTCCCTTGTAGTTTTTTATAGTATATATGACTGATAAGTCAACTGTAAGCAACTAGATGAGCCCCTGTGTCCTTTTCTGGTTTCCAGGATGGCTGATTCATGGCAGTCAAAACTGTGTCGTCTGCATCCAATATTTGCAATGTATAGTTTTAATATTTCTAAAAATAATGAACAAATAAATATGCAACTCAAAAATTTATGGAATTAATGAGATTATCAAACACAGTGAATGATCACATCTGTTGCTTGAAAACAGGGACTTGCCAATGCAAATTTGGAGAATGTGTTTCTAAAGAAACTCCTGTTTTGTTCAAAATGCAACATATTAGTGTTTGGGGGAGGGTACTAAACAAAAGCACTCATACGCACTGAAAGGGGGGGGTAGAAATAGCTACAACCTGCAACAGTGGGGGGTAGGGAATTACTGTTTGCATATGTGCTAAATGGACGGCCCCTTATCCTCACCTGGAATAATAACTCTTATTAGGCCAGCAATGATGAGACAAAATAGTTTTAGTCTTTTGGGGTTTTTTGTAAAGTAATGGTTGGAATAGCTGCATGAAATTTTAATTATTTTTACAAAACTAATATATATTTTATTTTAGATAGTGCAAAATGTTACTGTCTGAAATTGAATAGTAATTTTTGCACCATTTTTAATCATAGAAATTTGATAATGGACATGTCCTCAAACCAAGCTGTTCTCTCTCTCTCTCTCTCTCTCTCTCTCTCTCTCTCTCTCTCTCTCTCTCTCTCTCATCACCTGAGCTTAAGTTAAAGTCCTTTTACTTCCTCTCCCCAATCAATGCCAACATGGACAAGGCACTTTATTCCAACGCCCTGGTGCTAAATCCAGTGTATCCTCTAGGGATGTAAAATTGAGGGTTAAAAAAAAAAACCTTGGTGCCAAAACTGGAGGGCAAGTGAAAAATATGGGGGTCAAGAATATCCTGAAAAATTTTCTTCTGGCCAGTACTTTTTTCAGCTTGACATAGGAAATTACAACTTCCACTACATAACCCTCTCTTTCTTTCTCTCTCTCTCTAAAAAAATTACACATCAACAAACATGCACAATTAATCAAATGCACTGTGCATTAATAGATTACTTCATTTTCCTTTTAATTTACAGTTGAAATTTTAAGTCTCCATCTTTTTTGTAGCAAAATTTATAAATCAACCATATACGTATAAGATATATATCCCAATACAAAACCCAAATAAACCTTTTTAACCAAATGGCAGCTAATTTACTGCCTATGTCATAAAATGTATACTTTCATCAGTTTTATTTTACTTCTAAAAAGAACACATTTATCCAAAAATCTGAGGCTGATGGCTCATTTTCCTTTTAGTAACTTACACTTAAACCTTTAAGTCTTTCTCTTATTGTAGCAAAGATACAAACCAACAAACTAACTACGATGACAGCCCCCCCCCATTTGTATTCCAAATAACACATTTTACTCTGCAAGCTTACTGATTTCTTTGTTGTGAAAGAATGCCTAAGGTGATATGTTCTCCAGAACAAGTGCAGATTTTTCAAAATTCTTAGACCCTATCATCATGAACACAGACAAACATGTAATCCCAATGGATGTGCTATATTCCAGCCAAGGGTATTATTTTCTACATTTTTCTTTAATGTTATGCTTCCCTGTTAATCTGCTGTTCTGCTTCTTTCACTTTCTTGGATGATGGTTCTGAGTGTAAGGCATTTGTATCTGGGCAACTTCTTCCTTGTCAGAAAAGAACTGAGGTTCATTTGTCTGCAAGAGATGTTGCTGAACCTGATGGAAATCACGCGAGAGCTCACGAGATTAGGGTAAGCCTAACAATGCCTTTGCTCACCGTATACATGATGCCTTCCCTGGTCCTATGCACTGGAAATTTAACAAATCCTGATCGCATTATGCGAATCCTTTGCATCAAAAATATGCACAGCAACAAAAAGTGTGCCTCAGATATTTCTGACATGCATTTCTGATGCACAAATGTGCATAAAGAGAAACACTGTAAATCACTAAATAACCAAACAGTTTCAGCACTCTGCAGTGAAATAGAAGAAATGCTTTTATCTTAGATTCCTAGTAATTCTTACTGGTCAGTAGTGTGCTACCCTTTGAAAGACTTTTTTTAAAGTTTCAAACTATTGCTACTCCTTCTGTCATAGCCTAGATGACATTTTATTGCTTTTTTCAGACAGAAATCCAAGAAAGTGTCAGTACGGTTATGTCAAGCAACACTGTGGTGGACCAACTGCTGACTTTAGTACAAATCAACTTCTATTTATGTTGATATATAAGATACAGAAGCAGAACTTAAGGTTACTGAGAAAGAAACTGCCATAAACAAAGCAAGCACTAATCTTTAAAAAAGGCCACCAAACAGAGTTAAAACTTGATGCAGAATGGAGTAATCCAGAAAGTAGCCAACAGGTACAAAGTCAAACAGTGGTTGTTTTGTTTAGGTGATGTCAATAAACTGTACAAAATATGAAAAGTTTTCTTTTGAAGGATTTCCTGTTTAAAATTTTATGACAAATATTGGTATGTGTATGCATCTCAAGAAAAGTCAGTATGAAGTTTCTCTGATTGCACTGTCAATCCAACTGGTGAGGTCATTCATGTTTATAATACCAATTTCTTTCAACAGCAGGTAGATTTAAAAATCATGCAGCTTGTACATGTTATGTCACATGTAGATAAATTACAATGAAGATTGTGTTTCTGTCATATATTTTAGTATATCGTTCACTTCTGCTGAAATGTGGGGTCACATTTTGGTATCACAACATGAAACATAGTTATAACACTGGTAACCATTACCGACCACTGACTATGTTCAGGAATTAATTAAGTATGTCTTAGGGGTTATCTCATAGTTTAATTTTAGATAGTGCTTATCAGTTCTTTTCTTATTTTACAGGTATCTACCTCTGTAAGCCCAAAGTATTAAGATGTATGAAAGGGAAATACTGAAAAATTTGCCAGTTTTAAAAGATTATACTTTGAATTTAGAGATCAACAATCCCTTAAAATTGTCAAGATGTAAAATGTTGAAAGAAAAAAAAGGATCAATGATTTTATTGTTATTTTGATTAACTTTGTTTGAGCAGTTTACATTACCAGAGTACATGTTCAGAGTTGAAATTTCACCATTTATAGATGCCATTTAATGATCTTTATGGAATTTCAGATTGAGCATTTGTCATTGTTGTACATTTTAATGTCATACATATAAATGAAGTCCCAACATGTCAATTATCCTGAGCATTCAGTTTTTAAAATCACATTTGCTGCCATGAGCCTGTTGCTATGATCTAGGTGTATTTCCTTGTATTTGTGACCTGTAAGATGACAAATGTGAATGTAGATACAAGGGTATGGGTTAACACTGCTTGTGTTTGCTTCGTTTCAGATGGAGTTGTCATGAACAATATACTGAGTTCAAAGTTTGTTGGTTAACTTTGCTGGGTCTCAAATCACACATGGTCATGAATATTCTTGACAAACTTTAATTTCTTTAGTAAAGTTTGGACAATTTATTGTCTTTATCCTGTTGAAGATTGGAACACAACATTTTAACAATGATGTAAGAAATCATTTTGGTAATATATTTTGAAATACAGATGTTAAATTGATTGCTGTTTTGAAGTATTATGTAGACCCCTTCCCAACTATAAATAATAAGGCATACAGAACCATGCACAATTTAGAAGAAATATTGCTTATAATGTAGATCAGTATATGGTGACCCTGTCTATAACAATTTTCATCTCCTACAAACATGATTATAGATTGGTCATAGAATAGCATTTAAGGCAGAGTGACTGACTGTCCATGCTAATAACAGTTCAGATGTGCTAAATATTATAGAAAAAGTAAAGATATAAAGCAGAATGTAGACACTGTAACAATCCTGTATGCATGTCATGGATTTGCAATATACACCAAGGCATGTTCAATGCTCTTTCTATACAGCCCTAACAATTTTTATCAGCACAGGTCATCACTTAAATGTGCCAGTTTTTGACTCTCAGCCAGAAATGCTCAAACTTAACAAAGCTTAATGTTGCAATGAAATTTCCAATTAACATGCTGACCAGAAATGTTAACTCAGTCTGACAGCCAGATTTAGGTTTGTATTTTATACTGGAACACTTTGGCTATCTATAGTCTGGCAATGGGCCCAACCCTTGTACATTATGACTAACATAACATGATGACCCAACTGGAGCTGGTCTGCTAGAGATAGTCCTACTGAAATGCACATAAAATTTAGAACTATAATCTTGAATACAATGTTTACCAAAGAACATAAGTGTAATTTATAAACTTTAATTACAGTTACACATATATATATATATATATATATATATATATATATATATATATATATACATCAGTGTTTTCATGATTTTCTGACATAATATAACAAGTGTCCTCATGTACAAATCTGAATAAAATCAGATCTCCACTGTCCTACATGAAGATCTAACAGTGACCGCTTAGGGTTCATGTTCTAGTGACCTTTTAATTTGCCGATGGAGATGCACCTTTCAAAAATTTGAAAGTGAATCAAAACATTTGGCACAGATGGATGATCTTCAGCCGTAATTCTCAGGTCTCCCAAATGCGAAGATATAAGACTTCATCCGAGTGGCTGAAAAAATTTGTGATTTTGTTAATAACACAGGTCCAAGAACATGATCCCTATGCAGTTGTTGACAGATTTTCACATAAGACAGTGGAGATCTGTAGATCTGATTTTAATCAGATTACTTCATGTACACATTCTTGTAAAATAGGAAATGTTATCAGCTTTCAACTATTTTAACCATTCTGGTTCACAGAAAGCACAGAGCACAAGACAGCTGGATAAAATAAACAATTTTGTTCAGATATTCAAGTGGTAAAGACTTTATTATGTTCTTGGATAAAGTGTTGGGTTTTTTTTGTTAAAAGGTTAAAGTTTAATTTCCATGGCCAAATTTGAAAGGCTTTGTTATAATGTTTCTTTGTTACCAGGTTTAATTGGTTATGAGTTTGATTTGTGTGGTCCATCAGAGGAAATTAGCTCAATTATACTATTTTTATCACCTGACATGCTGAAGCCAGGTAAACAAGGGCAGTCATTTCATTAACTAAGGCATGATAACAACACCTTATTCATAACATTAATTTTGAATTGCAGGTTGCTGATTGATTGCAATTAAAGCATAAATAGAAATGTTTTTGTTTTGTACTTTGGATTCAGTAATTTATAAATTTACCTGTATGTTGAATAACTGAGTACAGCCCATATTGACAAACCTGATTTTCTTTATGAACTTATGCATGTCATTCAAAAATGTGTGAAGAAAACAAATCTCAGATTAATAACAAAAAAAAACATGAATATTAACAATGTTGGTCCATCCAAATAAATAAGTAAATGACTAAATTACTTCTTAAGTTATTGAACAGAGACATTTCAACACAAAAGTGATTATTATAATTCACCAGCTAATAGATGTATGTTTACACTTACTGGTTTATTGTTTTTTCATGCTAACATGTATTCATACAAATATCTGTTTACAATTACGAGTTGAAATAAATTCTTCTCGGAGTAATCTTTCCGGTATATATTGTGTACATAAGGCTGATGAAAAATAATGAATCTGAACATATTCTAAGTTATAATGTTGTAAAATTCCCCATTTCCTGTTAAATGTTAAAATCTTTATATATATATATATATATATATATATATATATATAGATATATATATATATATATAGAATACTAGTTTTGCACTGTTCGTTGTCAATTTATTGTATATATATATATATATATATTTATGATATATGCATGCAGTTTTGTAGAAGGTTGTACCAACTCACCAACCCTGAAAAGAAATCTATTGGTGGGTGAGTTTAACATGAAATAATAGTCTATTGGTGTGGTTCTGAAGTTCTTTAAAAACATCTTAGGGTGGCTACCCAAATTCAAAACTGCCTTCGCCTGGTCCTATGTATGTTTTAATGAAACAACCCTTAATTGCATTTCAATTTAAAAAGATAACTTAATCAAAAGTCAAAATGTTAACAGCGGCCACTTGTATAATGACGCAATTTAGTAGAAAATTTTTAATGGACTGAATCCAGTTTTACATGATCACATGATCAGTCTTTGCATGTGCTCTAAATTTCAGTGGTACAGGTAGATTTTAATAGAGTGTTGAAAGAATATTTTAGAAAAATATATCATCCAATAATAACTTTTTATGATCAGGACTTTCATACCCATGTTGAAATCAGTTTAAATATTACCAAAACAAATATATGCAATTCTCCCAATCACCTTCTTTATAACCTCAAAAGAGATTTCAATGATACTAGACAATAAAAATCCAGGAAAAAAAAATTAACTGAGCTGAAATCCCTAATGGGCTTAATCTGTTACAAGGGGCCTTGTTGCTTACTTCATTCAGGGACAGAAAGACAAGAAAATGTATACTTTTGTATGGTTCATATCATTTAACTCTACTATTGTTCTGTATTGATAGTATGTGTCTGTATCATGACAAACTATTGCTCAAGTACACAATGAGATGTACAGATGATAACAAAACAAGCTCTACTTACCAAGAAACCTGACCTACAGTCCACAGACCTTTAGATTTCTTTATAACCTTAACTGCAAACCATCTACAAGGTTTGGTTAAGAAACTTACTCTTGACCAAACATTATCCTGCAAAAAACTTTTTTCTTTAGCCTCAACAGGCCTCTTCAATATCTAAAGTACAAGCTCTCCATAAACTCTGATCAAGGTAACGAAGTTATTTAAAGTGACCCCAAACTCAATAGGTTTCTTTCTTGCCAAATGTTTAAAGCATCCACAACTTTGGGAAGGTACATGGTTGCTAACTAAAATTTGTGTACCAAAACCATTTTTTCCATCCAGCCTAAGAGAACTTGAGTTGTTTTTTTTTTTACTTCTGACCCTGAAATTAATAGGCTTCTTCGTTACTGCAGGTGCAAGCCATATACAAAGTTTTGTCCAGGTCTGTGATGTGGAATCAACGTTACTATGTGGAAACCATTATTTTTCTGGGTTCTGGGACCCTGGGTGGCCAAGTGGTCTAAGGCACATGACTTTTGTCTGCATAAGTTTAAGTCTCAGTTTGACCCAAATTTGGGTATGAGAAGCTCACCAGTAGCTTCCCATGGGTCAGTGGTTCTTCCTGTTTCTTCCTCCACCACATATACTGGTCACCCTGTATGGCCCATCATGTGCTGAAAATTTGCTATTACACCCCACAAAACCAAATCTAACTTCTTTCAGTCATGGCAGTCTTGACCTTTAACCTTTTGAACCCAAAGCTGATAAGGCTCTTCTTTACCCAAGTGCAAGCTATCAAGTTTAGATCAGGTATGTGATGCAGAACTGATAATGTTACTGTGTGAAAACCATACTTCTTTCAGTTACAGGGTCCTTTTAACTTTTTGACCCCAAAATGTATAGCATTCTTCCTTATCCCAAGTGCAAACCATCCATAAGGTTTGGCAAACATAAATGGTGATGAACACAAGTTACTGTGCATAAACCATTTTTCTTTCTTTTGGTTAATGACCTTGACCTTTGACTCAGAAATCCATTGGGTTCTTCCTTATCCCAAGCACAAGCCTTCCACAAAGTCTGGTAACATAGTGAACTAAAATTATTGTGCAGAAACAAAACTGGTAACAGACAAAGAGAGAGATGGTTAGATGGATGGACAGCATCATAGCATAATGCACAATATTTGTGGTGCCTGAGCCAATCACATGGTGTAACCCAGAGTACACAATTTGCAACACCTTATAATAACTTTAACACAATAATAAAATGTTTACAATGATGTCACTTCACAAAAAATATGATATCTATGCCTCAACATATGATTAACCAGTCTAGAGAAAAGCAATATATAATTGGCCAGTTGTGAGCATTAAACACACCTGTAAATTTTCCAGAATGTTTGCTGCTACAGAAGTACCATAGGAGAACCACGATGCTCCATATCCTTCTTGCTTACTCTGCTTTATGACCTGTAAAAGATCACAATCATATCTGAATGTAGACATAAATTACATGTATCCCATTTCAATCACCACAAGGCTCTGGATTCTCAAATATCAACGAATTATTTTTGGGGTAATTCAAGACCAGAAAATCAAACTACAATTAAACCTGCCACAAGATTTCATCCCCTTGAAGTAATCACCTGTTTTAAACAGACAAATTTTCATGTCCTGAAAGTTAAAATTATAGAAATATGAACCAGTATTCACAGGTCACAAAGAGGACTATAATCAGGAGATTCCATAGGTAATAAACTCAACGAAACTCAGATATATGAAGAGACCACTTTGTGTATAGCAGTTACCTGACTATATATGCCAGACTTACACTAATCTTACACATTATGATAATGCCAAATTCTAGTGATTTAGTCCCCACTCCACACCACCAAGCTGTCAAGCATTTTTAAAAGCATACTCCTGTTTATCAGATCTTTCCAAGTGTGGAAGCATATAGGTTTATATGAAGCGCCATCTCCTTTTGCAACCACTCATTGCAGATAGCTGTAAAGCAGGCAGAAGTTGGCCCCCCAACCTAATAAACAGGTATCTGTGCGATTGTAATTTCTGGCTGGGAAGAGTCCTGGGGTATTCCTGCCACTAACCATTGTCACAGAAAGTGACAGATTTTGAATGAGATCGTAACCTGATGACAAAACTGGAGATAGGGTGCCACTGGGCCATGAGTGCCATCTGCAAGTGGTACATGTAGAGACAACCAAGACTGAGCATCTCCAATGGCGCACTGAGAAGGTAGATAAAGAAAAAAAAATGCCTCTACAAAACACAAATCTTTGCAGAAATCGCCTGAGGCATTGACGAGCCAATTGACGCACATCAGTTGAAGTCAAACAGGGTTGATATGAGAATGCAAGTTAAGAACTTCATACTTAGGTGGACAAAATGCTGAAAAGATTCATCATCCAGCTTGTCCATGTTCACTATTTAACCTAAACTGCAAAGGAGGGTGAGGAGCTGGTTTAAAAGAGTAAAACATATTACTTCAGACTGCATAGTCTATACAGCTGAATGAAAATGTAAATATAAAACAAAAGTATTTTAAACATAAAAGGTCACACATATCTTTTGTACAAATATTCTGACACATCTACAACTACAATATCTGGCAATGTTAAGAATGTAGTTATGAAAGACAATCAAAGTGTAATTTATTCCATCTATCTATAATCTGGGAATTTAAATAAATGTCATAGTTCCACAGAGATGTCAAGATACAGTTATTGCTATCAGATATTCTTGTCATAATTGAAAACACATACTTTCTCATTGCTTCTTCAAAACTGAATACATTATACTTTAGAAACATGTTTGAGGCACTGCTCCACCTTGCAAGACTTAACAGAAAATGAAGACTATTATTATAACCAATAATATGTTCTCTTTTCATACATTCAATGAAATTTACCCATAGAGGAGAGCAATACATTGTGCAGCAATAAAATATGAATAATCTTATTCAGATATTCAAAAAACAATTTCAAAATTTACAAAGAAGCATATTTCTTTGAGTACACACAAATCTGTTGTTGTTGTTGTTGTTGTTGTTGTGGGGCTTAACGCCATTTTTCAGCACACAATAGGCTATACATGGCGGCCAGTATTAACGGTGGAGGAAGAAACCGGGAAATCCCCGGAAAGAACCACCGACCCACGAGAAGCTACTG
>JAECUM010093987.1:0-26516 GCA_016617855.1 Megalonaias nervosa | reverse complement strand
TTTTGATGATATTCCGCTAAACAACGAGGAAATGAATAAAATAAGATCATATTTTTCATTATCACGTAATAAAAAATGTAATTCTATTTATCTTGCTCAGGGTTTTTATAATGTTGACAGATTTATTAGGCGAAATAATGGTGGTTTTATATTATTTCCAGGACTTGACAATGTCGATGTTAGAAATATCGCAAACTAACAATGTGGTGATAACAAAAGATAAATTTATTAAATTATATCATAAAGCGACGGCAAATAAATATGACTTTTTTGTTTGATAAATTAACAAATGATACGAGTAAAATGTTTCGCTGTTGTATTGAAAAATACCTACAGTAATTTTTATAGAAAATAGAATATAATCAATGGAAAGACAAGCAAAGTACAGAAAACATATAGAAAATCTAAAAAAAAACTTGTTAAATCTAAAGCTGAACTTAGGCAGATGATCCAACAAGCACGACGTGGTCAAGTGGTTGCAGCAGAAACAACAGCTGTCGCTCTTAAACCAGTTACTGAAGTTTACTTGGAAAACAACCTGAAAATAAACGATTATCAGAAGAAGTTAAAAAAATACAAGAATAAGGTTTACTAGGATTAATCAAAGAACAACAAGAAGCGGCTGCTGGAAAAAATACTGAAAGATCTGAAGAAAAAAAAAAGAAGATTAGCCGAGGCACTTGCAGCAAATATAGCTAATGCTGTTGCAAGACAAGCTGAAATAGATCGGCTGATAAATAATCCACTAGAACTTCAACAAAGATTAGCAGAAGCAGCAATAGTTAGACCAATTGAAAGAAGGTTAGAAGAAGAAGAACTTAGAAGAAAGAGAAACATTATAGAAGAAAGAAAAAGATTTGAATATGATTTAGCAAATATAGATAGCAAAATAAGAGGGGATGAATATGAAGATTTTAATACAAAATATGAATTTTTTTAAGGGTGTAAAAGTACACAATGTGGCAAGAGATGATTTTAAGAAAGACAAAATAATTAAAGATCTAGAAAAAATAAAAGAAGATAGTAAGGAGCATTACAACGATATAGTTTAACAAAATAGAAATTACTATGATAGCATTAAATTATATCGACATGGAATTATCGCTGATCTTTATATTAAGGCTATTAATAATATAAAATGTAACATATACAAACATCATAATCGTAGCTTAATTAACGTAGCAAAATCAATTGATGAAAGACACGAAAAATATATGTTTTTTAGACCAGCAGGTCCTATGACGATGACTGAAGAAGATTTACAAAAATCAATCGAGGAAGAGAATGAAAATTATCGTAAAAAAATATAACAACCAACAAAGCAAGAAATAATGTCATCAGAATATTGTGCTTTTATGGAAGATAATGACATTTCTGACGTTGATAACATTTATAATTGGAAAGAAGATGAATACGAAGATCTTATTAAAAATTTAACTGATATTAAAGAAAAAGATGTATTAGCTTGCAAAGCAATTGATACAGCTGAAATAAAAGATGTTGAAGGACTTTATGAAAAAGCTAGAAATGCTGTTATTGCTGGTGTTTTTAAAATTACTGCAAAACAATTTAGAGATAAAAAATATGTTGAAAAAGGATAGAATTTTAAAAAAATTATTTGAATATTATGATAATGATCGCTTAAAGAAAATTGAAAAAGAAACAACAGGAACAGGAGTTAGAATATTTGCATCAGTTACTGAAATGATTGGCAGATTAATGTTATTGATATCATCAAAAGAAGCTGGAAATGTTGGTGCTGAAATTGATAATGAAATTATTGACATACTTGATAATTTGAGATCGAAAAATTCTTAACATCTGACGAATACGAAACTTTACATCGCGACTTAATTTTATAAATTTGTGTAATGATTTAATATAACAATTTTATAAAAATATAGTAATAAATGTCAGCAACATTATTACTAGACTCTAGCCAATCTGATAAAGATAGCGCACATTTTTATGTAAAGTATATTCCGCCAATAGAACTAGATCGTGAAAAACAATACGAAATTGGACTAATTTCATGCACTTGTTGGCATTCTATGGCTAATGTAAAAACTGGAATAAATGATAATATTGAATTTATTTATACTAATCGAGGTTTGTTCGAACGGAAATTAATTATAATTCCACAAGGAGCCTACACATAACAGATCTAAATAAAACAATTGAAGAACTAATAACAAAAAATGAAGGTGTAACAGCTGATAGTTTTGAGCTTACACCAAATTTTAATACGTTACGAGCTAGATTAACAATAAAACCTGGTATAACAGTTGGTTTTACCAATCCAAAAAGTATCGCACCACTGATAGGATTTCTTCATAAAAGTTATGCTGCGGTGAACTGCCAGTAAATATAACTGATGTAAACGCAATATTAATAAATTGCTCTATTGCATTTGGATCTTATTCAGCTAAAGGTTGTAAAGGACAAACAATATACAGTTTTTCACCAGACGTTCTACCAGGTTCTCTTATGCAAATTAGTCCACGTCAAGTTATTTATTATCCGCTAAACGTTGAAAATCAAATAACAGAAGTAAATATGCAATTGACAGATCAGTCTGGACGACAACTGGATTTTAATAATGAAATTGTTACTTATTATTTACACTTACGCGAACAATAGTAAACATATTTTATAAGAAAAGCTAAATAAAATTATACAACCTCAGATATAATGTAACAAAACAAAGTTTATCGAAGAAAAATAGTCGGAGGATTTTTGGGAAATATATTTGCTAAAATTATAGAAAATGCTCCAGGAATAGCTCATAAAGTTGCACCAATTGCACTTGACGCATCAAAAGCTTTTGCAACTGGAGCTGCATCTGCTGCTGGAACTGCTGTTGGACACAAAATAGCTGATAAAATAAAAAGCGGTGTACCGACAATCAAACAAGCTATTTCCGAAATCGCACCAACAAAAGAAACCCGACGCGCAATGATAACAACAAAAAAACTTTTATCACCGAAAGGAGAATAAATTAAAAAAAAATTAATATCTAAAGCAACAACACCACAATAATTTTGTATAACCTACTAAATAAAAAAAAATGTCTGTTAAAAATTATCTCGATTCAGCATGAATTTATGACGAAGACGACACGGTAACAGAATTTCACTATATTGAATATCTCGATGAAAATTCTAACAAACCTAATAAGGCTGGCCTTAGAACATTTAATACTAGAGACGATGACGTATTTCTGCTTCCCCATAAAGCAATGTTAGAGGTTCGTGGCCAGATTATGACAATAGCTAATGTACCTGCCGCAATTGCAGCTAACGCAGAAATATCTCTTATAAATGATGGTTGGTGTTTATTTAAAAGTGCCAGACATCAGCTGGCCAGTCAAACTGTTGAGGATATTTCAAGTCACTTACAAGTTGCAAATACAATCTTAAATATTATTTTGTTTTCCGATGATTACTCCAGATCCACTGCAACTAATATGATGTGGTTTCAAGATACTGGAAGTGGTGGGTCTGGTTTTATGGCATCGTCTGAGTTTTCAACCGGAGGTCCACCTCTTTAGTGGCTGGAGCTAATGCCGCTGAAGATGCTGTAATTGTAAGAAATTTTCTTATTGCTAATGCTGCTGCGCTAGGTATAGTCGAACCAGGTGCAGACGCTGGTGAGGCCGCTACAAGAGTTTCACTTACTGCAGCTTGCAATAATCTTAGTATAAAACCACCAGGTGCGGCTGCAAACGGCACTGCAATGTTGCAGTTAATTAATAACTCATTTCCTATTGTCAGAAAAAAAATATACGTTACAATGAGCGTTATACTAGGAGAAAGGCAATTACAGCAGAATCACGTCAAATTACAATGATGCTGCCACTAAGTACAATATTTGGCTTTTGCAGGGACTATAATAAAGTATTTCGTGGAGTTAAACATACGCTTATTTTACATCGATCAGAACAAGATTAGTGTTTATTTCGATCTGGTGGAGTTGATGTACAATTTATCATAAACAAACTTGCGCTGTGGATGCCCCGAATAGCGCCGACAGTTTCAAAATCACTCGAATTAGATGATATTCTTAAAATTCGCACAAAAAAGATTCATTTTCAGCAACCTAAAATATATCAAACAGCAGTTCCAAATACCAGCGACTATACATGGCGAGTCACAACGACGTCGACTGAACAAAAGCCACGGCAAATATTTGTTGCATTTCAGCGGCAAGCGCGACGTGGTAACCAACAACAAAATAATGCAATATTTGATAATGCTGATGTTAGACGAATATATGCTAGAATAAATTCAAAGTAATATCCGGAGCGAGCGATAGAATGTAATTTTGCAGATAACGCTAATAAAAATATTAATCGACCTTACATGTATCTTATGGACGCATTGCAAAAATATCAGGACGTTGGAGACGGATCTCAGATATCAGTAGAGGAATTTCGTACACTTTATCCGATATTTTATTTTGATGTTAGTAAACAAAATGAAAGAGATGTAATTTCAACTGCTGATATTGAAATTACTTGGACATTAGGAGCAGTTCCAGTGGCGCAGTTGTACGTGTACGCGTTAGTGATCAGCGACAGAACTATTACGATTGATTTTATCGAAGGTAAAATGTCGGTACAAGTTTAATCTGTAACTTTTATATAAGATGACTAAATATATTGTAAAAGAAATATATTTGACTGATGGTCAAGTTAAAAAATTAGCAGCTGCTGTTGCAAAAAACAGGCAGATTTCATTAAAGGTCGACCCTAACGCAGATGTTTTGGGTACTTTAGCAAAATTAATGTTAACCAAAGAACAAATAAATAAATACGATCGCAAAAAAAAAAACTTTTGTTTTAAATTTAAGTGCTGCACAAATAACAGCAATGTCAAAACAAGGTGGTTTCTTCGGTCCGGCACAATCTGTAATGGCCAGAACATTAATACCAAAACTTTTGCCGGTGTTAGGCACATTAGGATTAGCAGCAGCGTCTGGAGCAGTATCTGGCGCAACGAAAAAAGCAATTGAGGGTCATGGAATAAAGAAAATTTTTGTCTAAAGATAAATATAAAATGCCAAAACGAAAAACAACAAAAAGAAAGACAACGATGAAAAAAAGACACGACCGAGGCGAAAAGGTGGATTTATTCCAATAGCTCCATTACTAGCAGCATTGGCGGGAAATCTATTGCCAGGTCTATTAGGACGAGGACTAATGTTACCAGGAACAAAGAGATGAAGTCGGCCGCGTTAAGTAACTTTGATACAAGTGACAAACTAAAAAAAAGTAAAAAAATTCAGTGGAGTTTATTCTAAAGATGATCTTATGACGCTAGAAACGCCAGGTTCGTGTGTTATAAATATACAAGATTTCGATGATGGATCTGGTACACATTGGGTAGCTGTTTGTGATAACAATTATTTTGACTCATTCGGAATTCCACCAAGTGATGCAATAAAAAAATATATGATTAAAAAAAAAATAATAAATTATTCGTCTAATCAACTTCAACCAGTTGGAACTTCAGCTTGTGGGTATTATTGCGCAATGTTTATTAAACAGATGACCGAAAATCCAGATTTTTTAAAGTTTATTTTGCAATCTGATAAACAACCCTCTCACGCTAATGATGAGATTGCATTGAACTTTTGCAAAAGTTTAAATTTTATCTAAACTCACTGATATACAATGTCAACATATTGTCTTAAGTGTAAAACTAAAACAGAAAATATAGATGAAAAAACAAAAAAAAAAACAACAAAAAAAATGTTAGAATGATGTTAAAAAGTGTTTGTGCAATCTGTGGAAAAAGAAAAAGTATGTTTTTAAAGAAATTATCAACACCGCCAGCAAAGTTGTCCGGAGCGGATTATCCAGAAATTATTTTAATAGACGATTAATAAATAAATGACATGCGAGTGCGATTGCGATAGAGATTTGTGTCTTGAGCAAAATAAAATTGTTACATATTGTCAGAAATGCAACAACAAAGAAATAATTGGTTTTGGTGTAGATATACATAAATTAATTGGCAAATTGCTGAAACCAAAAAGCGGCTGTTCATTGCCAAGCCATAAATACACTGGACCTTATAATCCTCTTGATAAACAACTTGACGCAAACGATAATCCGCTGTCAGGAGAAGAGCCTTACAATCAAGTTGATGCATTAGCGATGCGCCATGATATCTGCTACAGAGGCATTGAACGTCCAGACAACGAACAAAATAAACACAGCTGCGATAAAGTAATGGTAGACGAACTTCGTGATATGAAACCTGTAAATATGCGAGAACGTGTTGACCGAAGGCTGGTTCAGGGTTTTATTAGAGCAAAATATAAATTAGGTCTCGGTAACAAAAATTATATGATGATCTTGCCTCGAAGACGCTAGCGTCTCAGCTACACAAATCTAAAAAAAAAAATAGTTTCCGCGACGTAAAGTTGTCGCAAATGCCGTTGATGATATCTGGGCGATAGATTTAGTTGATGTCTCAAATCTTGCTCAGTTTAATGATAACAAGAGATATCTTTTTAATGTTGTAGATGTTTTTAGCAAATACGCGTTTAGTATACCCGTTTCGGATAAAACAGGAACATCGATAACTGATGCATTAAAATAAATTATTGTTAACACGGAAAGAAAACCAAATAGAATCTGGACTGATCATGGAGCAGAATTTTTTAATAAAAAATTTGAACAGTTTTTAGAGCAAAATAACATTAAAAAATATGTCACAGGAAATGAGGGAAAAATCGTCATCGTTGAAAGATTTAATCGCACGCTCAACGAAAAAAACCCACAAATATTTAACAGCTAAAAATACGAGTTAATATATTGACAATTTACAGAAAATTGTTGACGAGTATAATAACACGAAACACAGATCCCTTTCGCTAGGCAAAAGTAAAATGTCGCCAAACGACGCGATTGCAAATCCAATATTAGCAAACGAAAACATGTACCGAGACATAAATTTAAAGTTGGTGATAAAGTTAGAATTTCTTTGACAAAAAAAAAAACGTTTGAAAAAAGATATACTCATAACTGGAGTGAAGAAGTATTTGTTGTTGATAAAGTGCTTTTAACAATACCAGTTACATACTCGTTGAAAGATTTATTAGGTTAACCTATAACTGGCAGTTTTTACGAGCAAGAACTTCAGAAAACAGAACAAGATATATTTGTTATTGAAAAAGTTATTAAAAAAGACGGCAACAAAAGTTTAGTCAAATGGCGTGGGTATAGCGATAAATTTAATAGCTGGGTACCAACTAAATCTATAATGATCGAATAATGTTATTATAAATTTCTTCGTATTTTATCAGCACGGATTTACATTTTACAGGTTTACATAAAGAAATTAAATGTAATTTTCTTGCATCAGCAACTGGCATTAAATTAAATATTTTAACAAAAATAAAATCGTATTTTATATTTCTTTGTTGTCCAGTTATTTTTACGTTTAAAAAAGGTTTTATAAGTGCCAAAAAAGTTGATGCTCTGTGATAGTAAAATTAAATTTTATTATTTTTTTAGCAATATGGTCCTTAACATTATATCGCCCAGTTGTTGGTCTGCTTAAATTTTTTTTACTAACAACAAGATCATCTCCATCTTCGTCGTCATTGTTATGCAAAATATCATTTTCAGTATAGCCAGCAGATTTATCTAAAATACAGCTAAAATTTTCTAAGGTAAAATTTGAAACAAAATCTCCCGAATATAGGTCAGCCAGTCTTTCAATCAAGTTCATTATTATAATATCTTTTGTCTAATTAATAAATAATAAGATGTTTGTAGAAATAAAATATCATCAAAGAGTTAATATATTAAATTACAGAGAATTAGCTGAGGCAATTCAAAATTGTTTGTTGGGACATAATTTTTATTTTGTTGATGTTATTATAACATTAGGCGAATCTGACAGATTTTTATTAACAGTAGCAGAAAAAATAAAGCTTGATACAAATAAAATGATGACATTACGATTTAATCGCGATGATATTATGGAATTTAGTCATAAATGTCTTACTCGAAATGATATAGAAAATATCATTAGTTATCGTATTTAAAATTAAATCTATCAAATGTCAACATTGACGTTGCTGATTTAGTTACATTATCAGCTACAAATTTTACTGCACTTGAATTAATTTTATGATATTTTGCCGCAGATGTTATTGATCTAAATTTTACTTTTTTTCCAGTTTCTAAATTTATTGAAATAACTGATCTTCTTGGATTTTTAAAATTAGAACCATCACCAATTCCTCTTTTAGTATTTTCTTTTTGTGTAACCATATCTAAATTTTCCAAACAATTATCTGTTTTAATACCATTTTTATGATCAACAACTAGACCAACTGGAATAACATCATTAAAAATTTCAAATACAAAACGGTGTGCTCTATATTTAATAAAATCAGTTTTAGTTCCACATACAGTAACATCAAGATATCCATTTCTTTGTAAACTTCCAACAACTTTTTTTGTTTTTTTATGTCGAATAATTCCTCGATCATTTGCCTCATATAAATCAAATACTGGGTGAAGTTGAAATTCATTTTGTAATGCTAAATTTTCAATATTATCATCATTAACTGCTCCATTTACTTGATAAACTCGCTGTCCTTCTGGAATATCGTCGCAAAGTAAAGTATAAATAAAATCTTTTCTAAACATTTTAGTTCTTTCTGCATCATCACCTTTTACTGATATTATCATTCCAGCTGGAGTTGATATGACAACAGATTTTTGGATTCTATATTAATAACAGAACCCAATGCATTTCCAGCTTACAAATTATACTTTGGGTGTACGTAATAAAATTCTTGCTCTTCCGCCGTCAATCTTAGATATCTCAAAATTTCTGTCATTATACTATAAGGATTTCATATCTCTAATTAAAAAAATTCAATTAAATATACAATATTACTATTATATATAATGTTAAAATTGCCAGATATTGCTAAAAAGAGCATTATCAAATCTGAAAAAATTGCTACAGCATTTTCCGGTTATGATAATAGTTACAAACTTGATGATCAAAATATTTTAGCAAATTTTAATTCCACAAGTTTATTTCATCTTTTACAACCTGTTATATCAAAAGAACTTGCGGCTCATAAAAGTATCAAACTTATAGTCCAATATCATACGATTTTATCAAAGTTACATGCAGTTGAGGATGTACTTGATGTAATTTTTGAAAGAAAAAGTTTTGACAGTGAAATTTCGGAACCATATCCAACAGCAAAATCAAGAAAAATATTAACTGGAACAAACATTGCCATGATCGCCGATGAAATACATCAAGAAATAAACAAAAAATTAGAAGAATTTACTGCATCAGGATCGGGTTGGAAATTTGAAATGATAAAAGAAGTTTTATTTCACACATCAAAATATAACGTACTTCGCGGTAGTTTGTACATCGATCTCCCTCAAAAAATTAAAAACAAAAAATGCTGTATAAATGTCAAAAACAATGATAACAAATGTTTTTAATGGTCTATTCTTTCTGCGATGTTTCCAGAAGAAAAAAATGCTGATCGTGTTAGCAAGTATTTTCCGTACAAAGACGAACTAAATTTTAATGGCATTGACTTTCCAGTAGAGGAAAATCATATACCAAAGTTTGAAAAACAAAACAGTATCTCAGGAAATGTTTTCGGACTAGATGAGAAAGAAAATGTTTACCCGAGATATATCTCAGAAAATGCTACACAAGAATCAATAAATTTATAATTTTATCAGGGACATTATTGTTGGATAAAAAAACTTTGACGGACTAGTTGGCAGACAGTATAGTAAAAATAAAAATAAAAAATATTTCTGTTATAAATGTCTACAGGGTTTTTCTAGAGATGGAATATTACAAGATCATCTCAAATACTGTGTCAACGTTCAAAAAAATAACTATGCCTAGCGAAAAAGAAAAAATATTAAAATTTAAAAATTATGATCATAAACTAAATATTCCTTTTGTTATTTACGCTGATTTCGAGTGTTTACTCGTTCCTGTGGTTGGAGCAGAAAATAATCCGAATAAATCAAGTACTAGGAAAATACAACATATTCCTTGCAGAGTAGCTTATAAAGTAGTTTGTTGCGCTAACGACAAATTTTCAACTCCGATAAAGTTATATAGAGGTGAAAATCCAACTGTATGGTTATTAAAAAATTTAACAGACGAAGTTAATAAAATTTCTAACAGATTACTTAAAACAGCTCCGATGAAAATAACGTCTAAACAACAACTCGATTTCGATGAAGCAGTTGATTGTCATATTTGTGAAAAGTTGCTGCAACAAGGTAATAACGTGTGAGATCATTGTCATTTAACCGGCCAATATCGTGGAGCAGCTCATAACAGTTGTAATTTAAAATTTCATGCTCCAGATTTTATTCCCGTAGTTTTGCATAACTTTCGTGGCTATGACAGTCATATCATTGTAGAAGCATTTGGTGAAAAAAATATTAAAGCTAAACTAAGATTAAATAATACAATAAAATGTATTCCAAGTAATTTTGAAAAGTATATGTCAGTGACGCTCGGTAAATTATGTTTCATTGACAGTCTGCAATTTATGGCAGCATCATTAGATGAGCTTGTAAAAGGTTGTAGCAATTTCGCTAACCTAAAAAGTTGCTTTGGTGAAAACTATATCGATCTAACAAAAACAGGTATATTTCCGTACGAGTATCTCGATGATTGGAGCAGATTTAATGAAACTTCTCTTCCTGATAAAGATAAATTTTACTCACAATTCAAAAATGAAAATATCACAGATGACGAGTACAAATATGCACAAGATATTTGGAATAAATTTAATTGTAAAACATTTGGTGATTATCACGATCTATATTTGAAAACAGATGTATTATTGCTAGCAGATGTTTTTGAGAGTTTTCGTCAAGTTAGTCATAAAAATTATGGATTAGACCCCTGTTGGTATTATTCATCACCTGGATTGTCATGGGACGCTCTGTTAAAAACCAGTAAGATAGAATTGGATCTCTTGACAGATGTTAATATATTTAACTATATTGAAAAAGGTATCAGAGGCGGAATCAGCCTTATAACAAAAAAATATGCAGGAGCTAATAACAAATATCTGAAAAATTATGATAAAAATCTCCCATCCAATTATATTATTTATCTTTACGTTAATAATTTGTATAGATATGCGATGTCAGAGCTAATGCCGTGTAGTGGATTTCATTGGATAACTCCAGATCAATTTCTTAAAGAAACTGAAAAGAATCTTCCAGAAGATATTTCATATTTTCTTGAAGTTGATCTAGATTATCCTAGTTCGCTATATGATCTACATAACGTATATCCGTTTTGCGCAGAGTCAATGATGATTAATTATAGTTTATTATCGCCTGAACAACAAGCAACGACAACAGCAAAAAAATCGATTGTTAATAAGTTAGTTCCAAATTTGTTAAATAAAAGAAATTACGTTATGCATTACAAAAATTTAAAACAAGCAGTAGATGCTGGACTAATTCTGAGAAAAGTACATCGCGTGCTAAAGTTTAATCAGTCTAAGTGGATGGCAAATTATATTGACTTAAATACGAAACGTCGTGCTGTGGCTAAAACCGAATTTGAGAAAAACTTTTTCAAGATCATGAACAACTCGGTGTTCGGTAAGACGATGGAAAATATTCGAAAGCGAGTCAATATTGAAATTGTTAATGACATAAATCGCAGAAATAAATTAGTTAATGATGATGGTTTTGTTAGTATGAAAATATTTAATGAAAATCTTGTTGCAATACAACGACGAAAGACAAATTTAAAGTTAAATAAACCAATTTATGTTGGTGCAGCTGTACTTGATATATCGAAGTGGCCGATGTACGATTTTCACTATAATTTTACCAAAAAGCAGTGGCCAGATTCAGAATTGTTATTTACTGATACAGACTCGCTAGTATATAATATAAAATGTGAAGATGTCTATCAGGATATTTACAATAATAAAAATCTATTTGATTTATCAGATTATCCAGAATGTAATAGATTTCAAGATAATTCAAATAAAAAAGTTATTGGAAAAATGAAAGACGAGTTTATGTTTGTGTCAGTTTGTCGGACTAAAGAGTAAGATGTATGCTGTCATATTAGATGACAATAAACTTACAAAAAAGCAAAAGGTATTCCCCGAGGATATGTGAAAAAGATGATGAATTTTGACGATTTTAAAGCAGCGCTAAACAATAGAATCAGTTTTATCAAAACAAATGTTATCAGAACAAATCTTCACAAACTTGAAACGGATACAATTATAAAACGGGGACTAAGTAATTTTGATGATAAAAGATATTGCAGGGACGGAATTAATACACTAGCACTTGGACATTATGCAAGTAATTTTGTCTAAACATCAGAAATAATGCTCGAAAATTTAACATTAGTTGATGGAGTTAATAGCAAAATCAAAAAGACAATGTTAATAACCAGCAATTATCATTTGAGTTTAACGATGAAATTCCATTTTTTTACGATAGAAGGCTTAAAATGTTTGATCTATGGAAACAGATTAAAGTGTCTCACAACTCCCATTCATATACTACTCCCCATTCTCTGAAAATACAGATTTTGTTTTTAAAAAAATGTTTTTCACACTTACATGTCCACATGTAAATTCTCTTGCAAAATGATCACAAAGGAAAATTCTGACTGCCGTCATAGTGCCCACACGGAATTTCCAACGAAATTTACATAATAACTAAATCATGTGATCATTCTGAAATTTTGTAAGGTTAAAGATAGGGAATTTCCAATGGATTTTTTAGAATATAACGCCTACTCCAGAATGTTCTGAAATCAGGTTAAAGATAGGTAATTTGCAATGGATTTTCCCAAAATAACGCCTACTCCAGAATGTTCTGGAATCAGGTTAAAGATAGGTAATTTCCAATGGATTTTTCCAGAATAACGTTTTAAAAGGCAGTCAGAATTTTCTTCGTGGCCATTCTGCAAGCTGATTTCCACGTGGACAGGTAAGTGAAAATATTTTTCTAACATATTTCTAACAAAATGTTACTATCCCAGTATATCTTGAGGCTGATTTGATTGAATTAAATCTTTTAAAAAATCTGTTTGTTAGATTAAATCCGACGCTACAAATTGGCTCTTTGTAATAGGACATTTTATATAATATTTTATTGTGATTTGTAAGTTATGATATCCTGCATTAACATGTGCTGTGTAGGTTATGATATCCTGCATTAACATGTGCTTTGTAGGTTATGATATCCTGCATTAACATGTGCTTTGTAGGTTATAATATCCTGCATTAACGTGTGCTTTGTAGGTTATGATATCCTGCATTAACATGTGCTTTGTTTAATATGAAAAAAATCTAGAGGTCCGGGAACCTCTTTCCACCTCTCCATAACTTGGGAGGTGGGTGGGTGTTTTGAGACAGCATCGTCATATTCAAACTTGGGAGGTGGGTGGGTGTTTTGAGACAGCATTATCATATATTCAAACTTGGGAGGTGGGTGGGTGTTTTGAGACAGCATCATCATATATTCAAACTTGGGAGGTGGGTGGGTGTTTTGAGACAGCATCCTCATATGCATCTACTACTTGATATGGTAAATATTGAAAAATAGAAACACTTAAAAGAGGTGCATAACCTTTCTCACAAGTTAAACGGGAAAAACAATAATTATATTTTTTTTGACTAATAAAAGTTTAAAAATACGCATTAATCTTTTAAGAATTAAATAGGAACATCCGTTGTAATTTCATTATTTCCGATATACATAAAATAATTAGAAAGATGGCGTAATTTTCTCCTATTTTTTACAAGTCAAAAAGGAAAATTCATGATAATGTTCTTTCTTCCTCAACTGGTTTCTTTTTCTCCATTCCTTGGAGAAAGAGGAATTTGGGAGAAGAGATCCCTTTAAATTCCTCGAATGGAAAGTGGATAACTGTTCCTTACCTTAATCTAAAGAGAAAGAGGATATGGGATGGGGGATTTTGTTTAGCTTAGTTTTATTTTGGTTTATTTTTTATTGCTAGTTACCTTTATTTTATTTTTCAATTTTTTTTTAAATTTTATTTTAAAGGGAGGGAAGGGGAAGGTTATTGGTTCCTTTCTTACCATCTTTTTCCTTTCCGACTGAAAACGTAAACACAGTTTTGTTTGTTCCCACCAAAAATGCAAAGTTGGGAAGCATTAATGAAAGCATTAAAATCGCCATTCCGTTTTTAGCATTTCCGGTGTGTTTTTAATGTATTCCGTTAGGGGCTACCATATTTTCTATAATTCCTAGAATAATGTAAGTATTTGCATATTAATTGAGTGATAAAATCCAAGGATATCCAAATTGTACATATAACATAATCATATAATTCGAGGATGTCCGAAATTACATTATCTTAAAGGTGAATCAGAGAATATTCGATTGTATGCAGTTCATGGTGCCTGATACCTTAGCCTCCCATGATACTACTCACACGAGTCCAAGAACGCACAGTTGAATAGCCAATACCGATGGTGATATTCCAGCTGGCGAAAGTAATATATAAATGCGATAGCAATAAAGAAATAACAACATTAAATCAGTTATTTAAAGCTGTGTCTCACCCATCTTTTTACTGTGTTAGTCAAAACTATTTCATTGAAAGAAGTGCTAAATTATTCTTTGAATGTCCGATTTTAAAAAGAAATGCGAGACATCATTTGTAGCAAATGCGCCAATGGATGAACATAAAAGAATATAACATTCAGTAACCTTATTTTGAAAAAATCATGCCAGTGTCGGAATGAGCATGTCTGTATTTGTAGACGTGTGAGCCTATAGGCACCACCCTAACAATAAATGGAAACGTGTGCCCACTCACCCTCCCCCCAAAAAAACCCTCAAGAGTTTATTGAAGCTGGTTTTATAAATATTTTTTGTGCAAAAGGATTGTATACTCACGTCACGTTGACTTCACCATCTGCTACCAATCTTTGTCCCCTAAGCAGAAGTTTCACGTGCTCAAGTTGATGAGGTTGTGCAAGTTTCCTTCTCTACAAAGTTGAAATGAGGGTAGTGTTACTTTTGGTACAGAGGAATCACTAGTGTATTTGGTGTTAGAAATTGTAGCAGTAGTAGGAGAAGTATTAGTTATAGTTGTAGTAGTAGTAGTAGTTGCAGTAGCAGTTGTAGTAATATTAGTAGTAGTATTGGTTGTATTAGTAATAGTTTTTAATACTAATAATAATATTACTCTATTAGTATTTTGTAGTAGTAGTAGAGTTACCGTCCATATTCTCTTCAGCTCAATATCTGGAAGGTCTGCTTCCAAACATAGCACAGTTAGTCTTGTTCTCATATATTTCATTTATTTGTTTACTTCATCAATCTCGTATCATTTTTTCCAAGCAGTACAGCTTCTGTATTTTTCTCTATCAAAATATGAAAATCTCTCGACTGTTTAAAATACGTTCCTAGTACTAGCAACTTAAGTTAGATAGTTGCTAGGATAGAGTTCTGGTGAGCAGGTACTCACAAACATACTTCACTTCTGTAGTATGAATATGTAAGACACGATATTTATGAAAACCACAAAAAGTAGGTGAGACTAACCCATCTTTTGTGCGTGAAACATATTTATTTCAAACTCATTGACATTGTGGCGATGATTTTCAGTAGGTGAATCAATATTGGAATTAGCGTCGAGACACGAGTTTCGATTAATGTTAATCATTTCTATAAAGGAGGTAACTGTAACCCATTTTAAACACAAACACACACGTTTACAAAAGATGAAAGGAAGAGTTACAGACTAACACTAGAAACAGTTATAACAAGAATTCTGCTGTTTTTCTTCCAGTCTGCCACTGAATGGTTCATCAACCTAAAATAATCAACAGAGAATCCTCCTTTCTGAAGTTTTGTGTCCTTGAAATGAATGCACCTATGCAAATGTCATATCGTTAGAGAAATACGAATAAGTGTAACGACTTACAAATTACTGCCAGATTGTGAATGAAAGTGAACGTGACTTTCATTTTCATAGCTGAGAATAGATCTGTATATACCAACATAACTGCATAACTGTAAATGAGAAAGTTTCGGATATATCAATGAAAATACTAAAGAAATCTCGTTTAAAGCCAGAGAGACGATATCGTGGGCCAGGTGACACGGTGGTAGGAAGGGACAAGTTAACTCTTTGGCTATCTTTAATTGGGAAAGGGACATTTAATGTTGAAATGGTCTATAGGTTTAACATTGTGGGACGATATGGTTGGAAGAAAGAAATTTAACATTACGGTTGGGTCACTATGGTGGGAAAAGGAATGTAACATTGTGGGTCACTGTTAGGGGTAGCACACTTAATGACAATCCAACACTCATACTTGCTGGCCAAAACCTACTGACCAATACATTAAACATTAAACCCACACCTACATATGGACGTGTAAGAGTGGTTGAGCAAAGTGAGTGTTGGGGGGGGGGGGTAATGACGACTAAAGTCAATTAATAATATAAAGCCCTTCGGACGTAATATCCAATGTGACCAGCCTGAACAAAATGGACTTAATAATGTTAGGTCTATGGAATAAATTTCCGTCCATATTCCACGTTGTCCTATTGGCTAGTAGAGTCAATAGAACTATCCCAGTATTCTTATGCAGACTTATACAAATTTTGCATTCAGTGACTGTTGGGTCATGCACACTTTTAAGATTTCTTTTGAACGTGCGCATCTTTTGGATGGCAAATGTATCCATATACAAAACAAACAAACAAACAGAGAAACATGCATGCATGCAAACATACATACGTACGTGCGTGCGTGCGTACATACATACATACATACATACATACATACATACATACATATACGAGTAGAGGGGACGTTTGGTTTGGCTTTTTTCATGTTAAAGAAGAATAGTGTCTCCACCTTCTAGGCCGGGCTTCTCACGCCCAACATTTAGTTAGACCAGCGGTCTCCACTCCAAGGGTTGGTGGAAATGGAGTGACTAACGTAAGGCTGGTTAAAAGTGAGGACTTCAACCTTCTGTTGCTGCTCCTCCGGCCACGGCTGGAGGAGAGACTGCTGCTCCAACTTGGCTTTCCACCGCTCAAGATGTTGCTGTTCCAGCTGCAGCATCTTCTGTTCCTAATATATTCTTTTCTATCTTTTCCATTTCCTACTACATTACATCTGTCACCTTTTTGCCATTCCAAAGAAGATCCGACTTCAAATAGACAAACGTACATTGAAATGCATTTCCATCTCTCAACTTGGTCTAAGAGGTACTTTATCCTCTCCAAATACAGCAAGGCCTCATTATATATACCACTAATGCTCGAATTAGTGGTCATTCTGTAGTCGACTATGCAGAACACGCAAATTCACCGTCATATATGTTATAAGTGCGGACCTGAATGAAAACATCCCTAAGGAGTCAAGTAGACGTGAAGAAAAACATCTTTGACACACGCGGCCGTGAAAGAAAACATTCCCATTTAAATGATCAAACGAGACAGTGGAAAAAACATTTAATATTTTTCAATAAATAATTCATTAAATAATTACAAATAAACAAATAAAATTTATGAAGTCAAAATATATTTTAAATAAGCCCCGCTGATTCTATCATGAACAAATAACGATAAAGGATTAAAACTTTCTTATTCTTTATGTACAATACTTTCATTCTCAAATCAATACAAATACAAAATATAAATGCAAAGATTTATGAGTTTAATGTTGTATTTCCCTGCAAGCAGCGTGATTCGGCAACTGGCAGTTCATACCACGATAAATGTAGGAAAAACAATATCAAACTTTTAAAATTGCAATTCTTGACTTTATAAATTATTTTATTTTATTTTGCTTTTTAAGAATAGTTCGTATCAGTGTTAGAACATTTCAGGATATGAATATTTGTGGAGGGCTTAAGGAACGTATGTAATTATACAACTGAAGATTCTCCATCAGCAGCCTAATGGCTGTGTCAGCATCAAACAATTCCACAAATGGTAGCCGATCTAAGATTTTGAATATTCCACAATATGGTTTTCATATTTTATCTAAATGGACATGTGTATTCTGTGAAGAAGCTCAATATTCAAAGCAAGAATGTTTTGTTTTGTTGGATATCATATTCTCTCTCAAATTTGATGCTTTCATGCCAGGGTTCAACGTGATTTGGCCAATTAATTATCGTCAGACTCGTGAGTAAACCAATTTTCATTTCTTTAAACCTATTTTCGTGTTCAGCAACTGGCTAGGCTAACAGAAGGGGAACCTTACAAATGATATTAAGGCTATCGGTAAATGGTTATAATGATGGTGGTCCAATAGTCATGCAAAGCAAGACATCAACCCTGACAGTTAAGATGGGGAAGAGCGGGATCTATCTTCCTCACCCCACATTACTATCATCGTTATCAGGGTCGGCGTCACACATTGTAGGTCTAGGGATTCAAGCATTATAATGTTAGTCCTTGGACTCCTCATCCTATCCCTATATCCCTTTACCGTTAGTTTTAATTACAATTGTAACGAGCCCCAGTGAAGGTGTTGTTGCCTCGACGTTTATCTTGGTAGATTTTGAGTTTCCCCGCTCCGAGACACGGATCTATATAAGAGAGCCTACTCTTTAGAGATTTGAATCATTTTGTTATTTGGGTTTCTGGCCATACTTCCTCTTTGAGAGATTTAAATCGTTTTGGTTTGTGAGCATTCTTTTATCCTGTTGTTCAAATGGCAAAAGACTAAAAAGTTTTGTTTATACATCCGGAATGCTTGATAATTCACCCTTTAAAATATCGTCCACTTCAGAAGGCATGTCAGTGTACATGTCTCATTTTTTCCTGATGTACATCAAATATAGTCAAAAGAAGAATGGTTGTTACAAAGATTTGTTATTTGATTCCGTCAAAATCATTTTATTCAATTTTCAGAAGAAAGAAACTAGTGTCATTTTTATTTTGATTTGAATACGTCTGGGTCATGTTCAATGTGACGAGTTTCCATATAACACCTGCATCTAAGTTTGTGTTCTTGGCTTTTTTGTAAGTCTTTGGATAATCTAGGAAAAATTGAAGTGAAAGCGTCCATGCTGCTGCTTGCAAGTTTGTTGTTCATGTACAAGTTAACTTTAATGAAAAACAAGGCATGAAACTGTTGAGAGAAACCACGCTACCATCGACGTCTGGATTGGTATTGTCCGTTTTAATGACTTTCACTTTGCGGTACCAGTATCTGTTATTCAGATCAATGTTGTCCTTAGGTTTGTCCTTTAATTTCAAACTCGATGGGAACTTAGGTCGCACTAGACAACACAAGATGGAATTTTACTCAGTGGGACTCTTGCATCGTCAACACTGTTAGTGGTATGGCAAACAGATCTAGCTCTGTCTTGGAACATTCGCACGAATCTCGGTTCATAATTTTTGGCGATTTATAATTTAGTAATCAAAAACGTCCAAGCCTCTGACAATTCTTTGTCTCTGATTCTTTATTTTGCCTTTTCTGTGAGGTCTGTATGATTTTATAATTCTCTTTCGCCATTTCCCGTACTGCTACGTAGATAATAACTCTGGTGATTCGACAGTAGAGTGGAGTGAATGTATAAGTGTTTTTCGTACACTTGAGAACTCTGTTACTGTCTAGATCACCATAGCTCTACCTGCATTCAGTAACGCTTGTTTAGGATTCTGTCCATTAACACATTTTGGATTAATTCTTTCCCTTTCATCAGACCATTAGGTTTTCAAGGTATGCAATTGTTGGTGAACTAAGGGATTAAAATGAATGCTACACCATAAAAGAACCATGATAATAATATACCACCCTAATCAAATCCACGTTGTCGAGCCACACTAGTTATAACTGAATGGAGAATCGTATTCCATAATTTCATATAGACTTTTCCTGTCGAGAATACAGTATCCAAGATCTCCTATTATGCCATTATTCACACTGTCAATATTCGATTTACTCACAGGAAGATATTGGGAATGAACAAATTCTCGATGTATGTGTATTTTCCTTCATCGTAACCAGCTTGCAGAATCCACTTAAAAGGAATAACTCTCAGCAACAAACAGGCTATGTTTCCCAAGACAATTTACTCGACGACATCGAAGTACACAAGCATCAAATTAGTACTTCGTTCAGTTCAACATTGTATCAAACTGGTTGTTGTTGTCATTGATGAAGATGATTTCTTTCTAGTGAGCGTGGACTGTGTTTCCAAGCGAAATAACAAACACACTTTTGATAGACATTTTTGCCGTCAGAAACAAACATCCGTTTTTAAATGATGAGATGGTGGATGTAGTCGATCAGCACGAATCTGTTGCTTTTCTGGAGAGCCTTGATAAACTGATCATTGAAGACAGATGAAATCGCATCAACGAGATGTCGAGCATTAGAATATCCTTCAATGACTTTTATATTGTACATATACACTTATGCATTGGCAGGCGCTTATATGTTTTGCAAAATGGCAGGATAAGTTTTGTCTAAGTGTTGATGTACTTGTTCGTTTAGTATTTCTATAAATTTGATCCTCAATGATATTCAAGACTTGAGTCTGACAAACGTTTTTACCAAGTCACTTCCCGAAGAACTTCATGGTTCAGCTGAAAGACTGGGGTAATTTCGCAGCGCAGCAACACAAAATGTTGTTTGGAGACACATCAAGAGAACTGTTGTTGGGTAAAGTTAAATATAATTGCCGATTCAGAGATCAATCGTTCTCGTCTCCAACGACTCCGCCAGTATTAAACGTGAATAACTCTTTTACGGTTATAAACGGTGGCTTTGACTTGAGTGGTTGCAGCTGGGGTGGAGACAGTTCTTGCTATTGTTTGTGGGGATGTTAATATGTAACATATGCCCAGGTACATTCTTTCAATGTCCTTTGAAACTGTTCAACAACACTCGCTTTAGTTTCAGCATTTTCAGTGGTAAAATATGGACATGTCCTTGTTTCAATTCATTTTCAGATTGTTTACTGAAACATGTAGTGCCTTAATCTGTGTACCATCGCAGAGGCTGTTAACCACATTGTTTCATGATGATGTACGCTTCGGTGTGTCCACAGAAAAGCCATTTAGCTTCCATTTCAGTTGTACGTTATAGCCAATAATGCGTTAACAGTTACCTTAAAACAAAACAAACACAACAACAGCAACAACAAAAACCCCAAAACGACTCTTTTCGAGGTTCGCACTAATTCTTAACCAGTTTTGGAAGTAAGAAGGACAATCGAGATCGATTTTGAAAACACGCCATTCAGTCACGCAAATTGAATATTGGTAACCTAATCTGTACCAAACAAAGTAAGATACACCCATTAAATCGGCTTGCCATTCATGATGTACACCTGCTACCTTTGTTTAACTTCTTTGAAGTTAATGTCGATTGGGTTTATGTAAGGTGTACGTCGATTGTTTTGGCAACCATTTCAGTACATTCTCGAGACGTCCACTTCTGCATTTAGTTTCAGCTACATGATACAATTCTTGTATTCCTCCTTAGCCAGCAGCTTTTGGTAAGATTGTAGTAAATGCTAGCCAGAAGTGTGCCCATACTGAGGTTCAGTAAGTCACGCAGTGCTCGATTCTCTTATATTCTTGTGGCAATTTAAATTGCCATGCTTTACGTGTCCATTGAATAGTAGGAGTGAGTTTATATGCCTCCACATCGGTTCTTTTCTCTTTACTTCTCTTTCACTTTTTTCTTTTGTATCATTCTGCTGCATAGGAAATCGACATCATCTTTTTCAGACAGGCTTTTATTTCTGATCAGTTTGTTATAAGTCAAGGTCTCAATGCTACTGCAATACTTTGGGGGCAAAAAGGATTGAGCAGATGGGGTTTGGAAATGTTTAAGCTCGTGTTACGAGTCTATGCTCTTAAAATAAGTAACAGAAAAGAGTGAAGACAACAAGCTTTGTAAAATTTTAACAAATAATTTATTTCCCTAGAATACAAAGTGAAAATGAGAAAAAAAGAACTTACGGTATTGCGAATTAAACCACAAAATAATCCAAGAATTAGACACAAGTCCTAGTAATTTAAAGTCCTGCATAAAATTCAGTAAAAGTCCCGAAGAGATCCAAAACTGAAGGCGATGACGTGTCTGTTAAAGCTTATGGAGTGCTGATGTATCAACAGTTTTTTGTTGAATCACAGTAATATAATTCCAGGTTTGAATATATTATAAATTCCAGTGAATGTCTTTTACCAAGGATTTTATGAGAGGACTTTTGTATTTCCAGAGAAAATAATCACTTGAATTCAATAATTTGAAAAAAATAAAATTCAGCCCAAACTTGTCACAACATAACACAACATAATGCAACTTAAAGGTGCTAGATGCCAAAGCACGACTGACTAAATCCTCACAATCACAAGACTATATAGTTCTCTACTTGACCTCAGGTCACAATTAACATTTTCTAAAAAAAACGCATTACGTAATGGAAAATAACTTTCTAGAATGATCTAATGAGCCTTGTTTACTTACAACACAATAACCTGTAAAATTCACTTAGGAATCTCCAAAATCCTGACCCAAATCAACATATTTACGCCTTCTTGTTTACCTGAATAATAATCCGGATGTTAAGCTCATACACACAGTGAATAATTTAGCTATGTATTAGTTGTTGACATAAATGAAATGAAACAAATTTTAAAAGTCAGTCAAGTCAAGCAGAAATGAACTCAGTTTCGGACAAGATCAAGTCCAGCATACAATGTTACATTACAATAGCATGTAATGAAATAAAATTATTTTAAAACAAAAAAAAAAACAAAACAATTAAATTAAATATACATAACACTCTTTCACTTCCATAAGCGCGGCAGTGTCCGTTGTCTTCTTTTTAGCTTCTGTTTTTCATTCGGTTTTCATCAAATTCTTGAAATCTCTAAGAGTCGGTTTGGTTATTTCCTCTAAAGCTTCTGGTGAGACAGCTGAAAATGTTGCAAAATACGTCCGTACCACCGTGATTTTTCCGTTTCTGAAGAGTCTGATCGATCCATGAACAATTGTAACTCTTGTTATAAGTTTGCCTCCTTCCATTATGGCAATCCACACGTGAACATCCGATACTTTCTCTTATCATTCGAGGCTGCCTGCGATACAATTTAATTGTTCCTCATGAACATACATAAACCTGCTGAACCAATCACGAGAACGAGGGAAAGTTTCTTGCAATGTTGATACAGTTTGCCTTTCATGTTGTTCTCTGTCAAATACATAAACAGGCTGACCAATAAAACAGGCAATCTCATTTATGTGTAGGAGATGGTTATATTATATTGTTGATGGCGTACTTTTATTTATGCATATTCATGAAAAATGAGGCAGTCTTGTCACAAGCAGATTCTAGTGAAGAAGGGAGCGTCATGGATTGTCAGCTGTGACATATAACAATGGTCATGTCAGTGAGATTATGTTTGGGTGGTAAGTGAAATATCTGCTGCTCGTACCAATGCTGAAGATCGATCTACCTTTGTAATGGATTATAATTAAATTTCCTCCTTTCATAAGGACATGTGGTACAGAATTTATTTTTCCAGGAGGCAAAGTCCTTTATAGTTTCATCTCAATATTCCTGTTAAAAGAGGACCGGCTATCGCCCGTAATATGGGAGCAGCCACTTGGCTAAAATAGACCTATCATCATCGGAAGAAATCCTCCTGGTTGAACGAGCACGTTGCTTATCACTGGCCGGAAGTTCCAATGTCATCCTAAGGACTGTTTTTGTGTCTTCGCCGACGGAACTTTCAATACATTCAAGCAATATTAACATACCGTATAAACTGATTTCTTTTGGAGCTTTTGACAATACATCCGAAACGAGCGAATACTTACTCTTCATAGAACTCCAGTTCCACCTGATTTCTGGATAATTTGTTGCTTGGTTTAGATATCGATTCTTGTATCAGCTAGCTGTGTCAATGCTTCTTTATGCTTTTAAAAGAAATGTTGCGTTTTAGGAGGATATGCATGTAAACTTGCAGTAAACTGACATGCCGTAAAAAAACAAACAATAGCAACGCTTCTTTGAGACTTGCTTTCAACAAATGGACACTTTGCTTTGTCTCTAGGACTTTTGAACAGTACTACATAATGTGCATTGACACTGATCGCCCGATGCATCGTGTTTTCTTTAAATAAATTTTGTTTGTTTGTGTTACCTCAAATATTTGAGAAATCGGTTTTGTTAAGGGATGGCCTCACAAATTCTAAAATCTTACATTTCGTCAATCTCTTTGAGAACGTGAAAATTTGCTATTACTGGGAGATGTTCTGGGAATTATGAGAATAAAATGGAGGACACAATACAGTTTATGAGAAACAAACATTAATGGGACAACACATGGAGCACCATGTCACAGAGACTTAAAAAGTTGTTTTAGCTGCATATGGTCAGTTGACACTTCATAACATACCTGGTTGGTCCTAAATAAAAATGGTACCAATCATACATCAAATGTGGTGGCCACGATGACTCTCTTAAAAGTATTGCTGTCACTACTCCCGCTAAATGAATGATCATTATGGCAGTGGGTTTTCACAAAGTCAAAAATGAAAACGGTGCCAGTCATACATTCGATATGGCTGCCATGACGACTGGCTTAAAAATCTTGTCACCCCCATCCCGCACACCAATGGACGATCATTATTCCATGGGATTTTGACCAAATGACTTCGTATGATATCTACATTGTCCTAAATGAAACTTGTGCCAAGCTGACATCCAAGATGTTTTACCACAGCATCTAATTCAAAAAATGTTGTTATCGTTGAAGAATATCAGAGGTGGTTTCAATATTAGACAGTTAAAAGGAAAAAATAGTCTTATGTTGAATTCCTCGAAGTTCTATTCACCCAGAAGAGCGCTAGTCCCTTTAGGAGACTCGTTTTATTTTCTTGGGGTTAGTCAAAAGCACGATAAGTTGTTTGGGAAGAGAAAGTGACGTAAAAGGAAAAGAGGATAAATAAGAGATTTGAGAAGCAGAGGAATAGACAGAAGAAAAGGGAAACTCAAAACAGGTCACATACATGAAAAACAAATGGAATCTTTTGGATTTTTCATCATCAGTTGCATCAGTCATAACTGTTCCTCTTCCGCTTCCCACCACTGTTAGTGTCCCACCTCTGCTAGTATTGTTGCTGCTGCTCCAGTCTTGATAGTAGTTTTTGTATTGGTTGATTATGTCATGAATGGTTCGAAAGTTTATGGAAGTATAGGTTTTTTCGTTTTAGATTTGACCAAAGAAGTGAAATATGATGTTCTCGCCTATTTCAGGTCAGTCAAGATCTGTTACAATATACCAATATACCCACAGTATCACTGCTTTCACTAAGCTGACCACTGACAGTCGTCGTTGTCTTCTCTCGCTTACTTTTCTTCTCTTCTTGCTGTTGTAAAAAATAGTTTCTCTCTCCTTCTGACTTTGCACAAATTGTTTAAACTCTTCTTGTTTCTTTTTAAAAACTTCGTTTCTGGAAATGTAAGTTGTGTAGGAAGAGGCGTAAAAACTTTCTGCAATGACACAAAATCGCAGAAAGACAAAGACAAATTGAATAGATTCTCCTGAACTGAGAATGCCATCGATTGAGTAATAGCAGCAACATCAACGGTATTATAATTTTCACACGGGACATAATCCACTGAACGTGAAAAACAACTCCGAGTCTTTGTCTGGAACTCAGACGTGTGTCCTGTACTAAAACTGTCACGCATTGTGTGAATCGTTGAAACGTTATGTTGTTTGTCCTCCGAATGTCGCGTTACACAAACCTCTGCGTTCAGAGTGGTGGATACAAAAATAGCGATCGCTCAATAATGTCACACGCGTTCTGAGTAGATGAACTCAAACCTCATTTTCATTCGGTTAACAATTCATATAAAGCGGTCGGTTAGCCAGTGGTGTAGCTCGTTCTCAAAGAAATACCATCTTGATGAGTTTAGAGAGCTCCACCGCGATCTCGAATATAATGTTTGATCCCAACATCCAATGTACGCCACAGCCAAGTGGACAATGAAAGAAAGGACAGTATTGGCCGTCTTTGTCCAAAGAACTTATGTGAAAAGGCAAACGTGCATGAAAAGAGTCCTCGAATATTGGCCTCTAGTAAAACGAATCTTCCACAGTTGTAGATCCTAAAGGTGTGATGTGTTTTAATGAGTTTGGTGAATGGCACTTTTCAAGGCCCTACAGATATCAGAAAGAGAAATACTAATCAATATTCAGGACTTCTCTTTAATGGCACACACACACACACACACACACACACACACACACACATTTTCTCTCCTACCCCAATACTTTTGATCCGCTTGTTAATTTGATTAAGTGAACTTTTTCTTTTTTGCTTGTTTAATTTATTAAGCTCTTTGAAACTGTTTTAGCACTGAATCGTTTTTAACCTTTTGTAAAAACTTTTGTGTAAATTATTTGAAACAAGTATTAAAAAGAAGTATATATATATATATATATATATATATATATA